>JBBDGP010000269.1:0-57500 GCA_037952835.1 Lithobates septentrionalis | reverse complement strand
ACTTTCGACTTGCTGAGCAGAAATATGAGGGTGGGGTGTGATTCAATGTAAACTTTTCAGACCTGTAATTTACCTTGCACAAATATTTTACTCGCAGGTGTGTGCTGTTAATCTCTGGTTGTTGAACTGTGAGCTCCAGCATGCCCTGTCGCCATTCTAATGCCAGGATTTACTAATATCTTTAATTCACTTGGAACCTGAGAACCTATGAAAGGTATGCCTGAGACTTAATAACAAGATGGTAGCTTCATCTTTCCTCTAGATTAGAACTTGAAGGTCCTTGGTGGAAGGCCAAGTGATACTAATGCCTCGTTTCCACTGAGCGGTTCGGTACGCTATTTTGGTGTTTCCATTATGAAAGCGGCCCATACAACCGAACTGAACCGTTCCATTCATGGTCCTGCTTCAGATGTGGGGCCATAGAAAATGGAACGTTTCGGTTAGGGCGGAGCTACGATACATTACACTGATTGGTGGACGTGTGACGCCATGACGGCATTTTTTCTAAACCCACGTATGGCCCCTGTCGGTCCGACTTGCAGTGGAAACGCTCGCCTGAATAGGCCGGACCTTCTAGGCCTTCCAAACCGATCCGACCCAAACCGATCCGCTCGGTGGAAACGAGGCATTATAGAGCCCCTGTAGTTGGTCAGCAAGTTCAGGCTTGGGCAAATACTGCAAAGAATTCTTCCCTTGATGTGCAGCCAGATCCAGAGATTGTAGCAGGTCTTAACTTAGCTTGTAAGACCTCAGCATGATGGTACTTGTAGCTCTTCTCAGTTTTTTGGGTAAGCTGAGAAAACCTTTTGTGTCCTTTTTATATAGACCAATTTTTGTGGAAGTGGTGGCATGGCCAGTATTGGATTCTTTCTGTTCTGTAGGTGGTTGTGTGTTGGTTGGGTATTCTTGTAGAAACATCTGTTGGAAGACACAGAACAAAACACTGTGAATTTCTTGTAAATAATTTAGTGGCGAAAACGTTGATCCGTGATGGCCTAATGACTTTGCTAGTAGCCTGTGAAATGGGCTGGAGCTTCAGTAATGTGTTCATCGATGCATGAAAAACATCCTGCCATGTAACAAGCAGACTGCAGGGCTCTTTCTCTTGCCGCCTTCCAGGCTTTTTTATTTCGTTGCTGCCAGCTTTGTTGTTCCCATTTAAATGGTATGTTCAGCATGATATTGTGATCAAATGTAACTCCTTATGACAGACACCTGCTTTCTGCATGTACAACCGTGATGTTCTGTTCAGAATAGCGTGTGAACGCAACATATTTGTAGCATTATATGCCCATAGACCACACACTGTGAAAACCTTTATGAATCATTTCACGTCTGTTTCAAATCTTCCATGGCTTCATACTTTTAGTATGCAGTGTTTTATGTTTATATGGTTTGTTTCATATCTTTTATATGTGTGTTTTGTGTATGTGACTATACACCCACACAAAATATATGTGGATAGAAGTGGAAAAGCTGCTACTTTTGTTTTCAAGAAAAGTGACGTCTTGTTTTTAATCTAACATCTGTAATAGGCCAGCACACTGGAATTTGGATGTGTTCTCATCACCTGAATTGTATTTCTATATTTGATAAAATGCTATAATTAACCCTTTAAGTCGACCCTTTCCTCCAAGTGTCTTATACTCACCTTTCCACACTCCGGTGAGATCCATATGCTACAGCTGCAAACTTTTCTAACCTTCCGATAAACTTCCATTCATTCCCATGGAGCGGCAATCTATAACGCATCCCATTTATATTTCTGTACACGCGCAATTAAAACTGGGAAGTGACCGGAGTCCGCATTGGCAGGCGCACAGTGTGGATCTTGTTGGAATGTGAGAAATGAAGGCGAACACAGTCTACCTACTCTGTATATCAGGCTTTCATTTGGGCAATACTGTAGTGTACCTTTCCAATTCATCCCCTTTTGTGGGTAATCGTGAGATTAGTGATAATATGCTTGTAATGCACAAGAACAGTTCTGTAACACACTTGGGGACATTTAATAGAACTGATCAATACTAAATCTGTTGCAGCTGTGCATAGTAATCAATCGGCTTCTAACTTCAGCTTGAGGCTTTGACAATTGAGGCTCGGTTCACACTGGTGCGACATGCCCTCTGATTTTGAAAGCACATGTCGCTTGACATGTAAAAAAATCAATGCTTCACTATGAGAGCCATCTTAACTGGTCCGATTTGTGAAAAGGTTCCTTCACTACTTTGGTCTGACTTCTGTCCGATTTCAGCCCATAGAATTGAATGAAAGTCACATCCAAATTGCATCCTAATCTTAATTGATGTGATTTGGATCTGACATTTAAAGGAAAATTACACAGGCATTCCCTGGAGTTGCTTCGAAGTCATGTCAAATAGTGTTATCCTGATACCACTTTAAGACCGAGTACAAGTACTGATACTTTTTTTTTTTTTTTTTCCAAGTACATACCGATACCCCCCCCCCCCCCTTTTTTTTAAATGTCATATGACAGCAGCATGGATGGGCACTGATGGGTGGCACTGATTATGCAGCACTGATAGGTGGCACTGACTGGTGGGTACTGATAGGTTGCAATGACTGAGGGCTGGCACTGATAGGTGGCACTGATTGGCAAATGCTGGTCTGGCATAATAAATGACATGAATGATGAGAGGAAAGGAAGGATTTTGCAATGCTATATGGCATATACATGTGCAAAATCCTTCCTTTCCATGTCAATTCATGTAATTTATCATATAGTATATACTATATGCTGCAAGGTCCATCTTGGTACACCTTGCACTCGGCCGCAGTAGCGGATATCTTGTTGGGCTTGGGTGCAGGGCGTCTTGATGTTTAACCTCCGAAGGAGACACGGAACGTCACTTCCTGTACCGAATGCAACAGCTCCGGTCATCGATTTTGACGGAATATGCAGCTGCGCCTTGCACCCGTGTCCTGGCCAGCTTACCCCTAGTTCCACTGCTGCCAGCCTGTTGACTCGCTCTCCGCCTGCTGACTTCAACCGCATTCCCAGGTATCAGATTAGGCATCGGAAGCATTTGTGCGAGTACAAGTACTCGCACAAATGCTTGTATCGGCCCCCGATACTAGTATCGATATGGGGGCAACCCTAGTGGCAAAGTCGCATGACTGTCACGTCGGAGTAGTGTAAACCTGCCCTTAAACCTGGATGCCGATTGGCTACTTTGAACAGCTGCACTAGATTCTGTGTGTACCAGCTTGAGTGCCGGTTCACACTACAGCGACTTGAAATCCGACTTGTAATACCTCAAGTCACTGGACATAAGAAATTCCCTTCTAGTGAATGAGAGCCATCTTGATGTACACCACTGAAGTCGCTCCGACTTTAGAAAAGGTTCTTGTACTACTTCAAGGCGACTTCTAGGTGACTTGTACCCATAGATTTCAATGGAAGTCTCCTCCAAGTTGGATCCCCGTCCTATATTGAGACTTTACAGGAAAAAGAAAATAATTTACCCAGGAAGAGAACAGGAACAACAGTTATGTCACAAGAGCTGATTAGCTCTGATTGGCCACAGGCAAAGTCACCTGTCCTGGAGGTGACTTTAAGTCGCACTGAAGTCGCCTCCTAACTGCTTTGCAAAGTTGCGCAGTAAGTTGTGTTGCCCATGTTTGAACTGGCACTTAGTAAATCGCCTCCAGTCTCTCTCACATGAAAAAACAACAAACAATTCTGTATTAAGAACATTCTCTTTGCCATCTCTTGTTCTGATTGGCCTTGAAAAATTGAATGTGATTGGTGATGAAGAAAGCCAGGGGAGAGAGTTTAAAAGCACTGGCTTCAGGAATGTTGCTCTGTGTTTGGTGGTCTATGAGAATCTGCAGGTGATTAGAGAATTGGATTAAGGTGCCCTAACTTTTGATTTGGCTTCAGTGTGTGCTTGATAACATTAGTAGCTTTATGAATAATTTTACTTGGTGCTTGGAATTTCAGTAGTATTTTTTTTTCCCGTGTAATGTTTTAGGTTGTTGTTATAATATGAGTAAGCTCTTTTCAGCCTCTGCAGGCCAATGTGGTTAATAACATAGAATGTTTGAAAAAAAACTAACTTCTTTACTAAGTTCAAATACATATTTTGTTCTTTTGACCTTAAAATGACTATACACATTAGTACAATGTAAACTAATTGTGTCCCCAGATTTATGGACTCTCGGAACCTGACAGTGCTTACTTGCCACCTTTGTTAGGCCTTCCCTGGCGTAGGAGGTGTAATATACTGGTTTGTAATTGTTAGTGACCTTTCTCACAAAGCACGTTTTATGTTTAGGAATGTCACTATTGTACAAATAGACAAACAAATGAAGTTTGGACGCTGAAAACCCTTGATAGTGGTTAGAAAGACAATGGCATCTGACTTCTGTCCAGCACACACAGCAGTGCAAGGATAAAACCTTTCTTTGAGAAAGTTTTTTAAAATGTATTAAAATAGTCTAGTAACAATGCCAGGGGTAGCATACTGCTACCATTACAAGCAGATTTCTGTATGAGGCCATCTTTGACCTGGTATAACAGTAGGGAATACCTAGAGAAGCACTCTGTGCAGGCCAAGCTGTCAGACATAAAGCCACCTGTCTCACAATTTCTTAGATCCAGTTGGCAGAATCATTATACAGCCGATCATCAAGCAGTTTTGAGGTTCCTGTGAAGCTCTGAATTCGTGGTACAGGATGAGGAAAATGTGTTTTTAGTATATAACCTGTGCTCTATGTAAATTTGTTTGGAACAAATTAAATGTTTACTCTTGTAAAGCATTGTATAAGTTCATAGAGTATCCTGAATCCAAACTGTGATTTACATGTTAATTGAGCCTTGCATGTAAAGGTATCAATACTTTAAACAGCATAATATAAGGTATTATATGAAACCCCAAACCAGATTTTTCTGAACATTTATATACACAAAAGAAAACTTAAAGTGTAAGTAAACCCCCCTATCGTTTTCAGCCAAGGAAGCTGCCATGTTTGCCTCTGTTTAATCTACAACTGCCATGATGCTGCACATGTGATCAGTTATGACACCAGCCATTGGATGGTTTGACAGTTTGGTTGAGAGCAAAACCAATGGCAGTGTTACATTTCCGGCACGTGCCGGAAATGAAAATGTTTTATGGATGGGTTTACTTCCGCTTTAAGAAAATCAATAAAGTTGATAAAGGGTAAGAAGGCAGCCACAATTTGCCTTCGATCGTCACTCCCCTTCATGTACAGTTTGTGGCCGCATACAATGGATCTATGGTCTCCAGACTGTGTCAGCGTTATCTGTTTTTATGTATTTCGTTTGCAATGATTCATTTTAATCAGAATTTGGTTTACCAGCTCCAATTAAAGCCCAACCCCAGGCATTTGTGTGTGTTTTTCCTTTCTAAATATTGAACAAAAGGAAGTGGTCCAGGCTGGAGTACTAATCCCACCCAGTACTATTTTCTTAATGCCTGGTGTCATTTGGCCTGAAAGAATGAGGGCATACAATGAATGCGGGTGTCATCACCATGCTCCTTGATTGTATTGATGCAGAGTATTTGCAGCACCCCGTGTGACTAGATTTTCGAATCCCTTGTTCTTTTCCGGTGTAAATTTTTCATGTTTACATAAAGGCCAGGTTAGTTATGGGTGTACTTGGACGAAAATGCATCCCCGATAGAATTGTTTTTTCTTTGGGCAGCAACCTTTAAGCAGGAGATCAGATATTTGCTGCTCTATGTGAAAAGGACATAGGGCCATTGTATATAGAGGATAATCAGCCTGTTTTTGTTATTTGTAAACAGAAGGGGTTCATTTACATAACAATCGCTTACCTCTCCTTTTTAATTGCATTCCATTTTTGCTATTCTGGTTAGCTGTTGTAATTGCCCCTTTGTGTCCCTGCCCTATTTTTCCTGCTTATCTGACAAACTGGTGTCCAGGGTGATGAGCTGCTCTGGCCTCTTTCTGAACCGTGTCATTAAACTCCTTTCCATTGTATGTATTGTAGTCTTTACTTTATAAGGTTACAGATCAGAAAAGCAGAGCCATTAGAAGGGTTAACTCATAAAATGTCTTCATCACGATTAAAGCGGGGGTCCACCTATCTATCGTTTTTGTTTTTTTTTTGGAGTTCATTCACAAACTTTTCTTCTCATGATTATCTAGTCACATGTTCTGTGTAATAAGTCCGCCTGTGTCCGATTTCGTTGTAAAGAATAACTTATAAAATTCACTGAAGGCGGTTTCCATCTTCATTGTGGGCATTTGAAGCCCACAAGCATGTATTTCATGGATGCGGTGAATGCTGTGCTCCCAGCATTCACCGAGATGTTGTGATGACGCTGTTGCACAATGCATGCTGGGAAGCCTGAGACTAGCTCCCAGGGGACTGTGGGAGGTCTGGGAGAGGCTAGAAACACGCCTACTCCCATGGGAGGAAAACCAGGAAGTGCTGAGAAGATTAGAAAAAAAAGGTAATTACGGCGATTTAAATTTTTTTACACAGCATGTCAGCATCTAGGCAAGGAAGAGAATGCATAGAGATAATGTTCAAAATTTGGGTGGAACCCCGCTTTAAGTACTCACACCCTGATTTGTTGCTTTGTACCCCCACCAAAATCATATTTTTCAAAGTCTCTATTTGCATTTAATCGATCTGACATTCACAAATGTTAGTATTTTGTATGAGGCCAATACCTACATACCTTTCCACCACATGGTGCTGCTTCAGACTTCTGATGGGTTGCTCACTTTCCCTTCACCTGGGACTTCAGGATTCTGTTAGCACCAGCAATGGATTGGGCAAACAAGGACCAAGCCTAAAAGCAACCTGGCCAGAGGTTACAAAAAAGTAAAAAATAAATAAATCTGTGGTCATACTAGAAACTTGGATGTGTTTTGGTAAAATGAATTTTAGATTTGTCTTGCTTTAAGCTATTTTTTTTAGTCTACTAGACTTTTGGCCTGGATGTGCAGACAACATATTTACTTGCCTGGTGGCAGGTCGACTTTTGCTGGCTTGCGGCTCTGGTAGGTAACATAAATTGGCCAGATTAGAAAACCTGCATTAATTACTATTCTCGTTTTGAGATAAGTGGTGCAAGCCGCATTTGTCTACTGCGATCACCTCTTTCTTTGTAGCCTAGGTTTACATTTGAGCGATTTGTCATGCGATTTGAGAGATCAAATCGCATGACAAGTCGCAGCCTACTGGAGGCAATGGAACTTTTTCCAATCGGTGCGACACGTATTTTTGCAGCGCCGCACCGATTTGCAAAAGTAGTTCCTGCACTACTTTTGGCGATTTCAGGTGTGACTTCAATAGTCATCTGTGTATGAAGCCACACAGGTGTCTATCAAGTAGCACCTGAAATTGCACTGACCTTGCTACTTTGAAATCGCGCTATTTCAAGTGAAGTAGTGCGACTTCAAAGTAGCATCAATGTGAACCAGGGCTGAATGTCTATTATAATATACTGTATGCATTATGTTGATAGACCTTCCAAGTTTATTGGCTCTCTGCAGTGCTTGGAAGACTTCCTGTGCTGGGGTTGGGTCCTGCCTATGACCACCTTCTAATCTTGGTAGCCACAAATAAGCTGTCACAGTCGGCAATAAGAGGCTAAAAGTCCTGTCTGATCTGCCTTCCTGTGAAGTAACTTCTCTAGTTCGAATTCATACGTTCCTACATCTCAAATCTTTTTCTGTTCAGCAGGATTTTAATGTATGTTTGATACGCCAAAACATAACTGAATTATGAATGGGATGTGAATGTGAAGCATGCTGTGAACTGGGTTAGGTATCAGTTGGAAAATAATGATAATGGATCAGACCATCTGACATGAAAGGAGAACATCTCCTATATGCATAGTCTTTCTGCATACAGTAACAAATGGCCAGAGGGCAAATTAACAGAACATGCCATTACCATCCATCAGACCTATGTGAACTCATTTCTGTATGCCTATAGCCATCATGTATTGTGTCATTTGATGCGAGGACACAAACCATTACAGCTGGAGATGTGTGACTAATAAAACCGCAATTAAAAACTCATCAATGGCATTGTGTGGCTATGAGGAAATTCAGCTATAGAGTGTTCTCTGGCTGTACGTGCTGCTATTCCCTCTGTGGGTCTTTGTACAGCTTGTATGTTTGTCATGTGTTTAACATTGCTTTTGTCATTTCTTTACAATTAAATCTTATCACATAGGTTTTATTTCTGCAGAAAAATAACATAATGGAATCTTTAGCAGTCAGTGATAATACCTGTAGCTGATTATTTGTTGGAAAGGTGCTTTGATGCCCGCGATTTGGCTACTGTCTATGCATCTCTTGTAAGGCCTCATGCACACGAGACGCTGGTGCAAACTCTGCTGAACACATGTTTTTAAAAGCTGAAACTGGCGTTTAGAAACGCCAGTTTTTCCACCTTTACATACCACGTTTAGCCGCGTTTTACCGTGTTTGTGTCTAGAAGGGTCTGCAGAGCAGAGAATGACATTTTGGGACCCAAATTTGGGGTTCCTAGCACCATCTGGCCCCAAGATACAGAGCCCCAAAGTCGGGTCGCAAAATGTCAAGCACTTCTGCAGCAGAGAATGACATTTTCCGACCTGAATTTGGGGCCCCATATCTCGGGGCCACTTGGTGATAGGAACCCCAAATTTGGTGTGCTAACACAGTTGGACTAACACTATAACATATCCAAAGGATATGGGGTTCCTAGCACCAAGTGGTCCCGAGATATGGGGCCACAAATTCGGGTTCGCAAAATGTCAAGCACTTGTTATGTTATAGTGTTAGTCCGACTGTGTTAGCACACCAAATTTGGGGTTCCTAACACCAAGTGGTCCCGAGATAAGGGGGCCCCAAAATCGGGTTGTAAAAACACTTATAAACGCGGTACCGGCGTTTAGCCGCGTTTGGCGTCTGAAACGTTGAAAATTTTTGCGTCTGAACCAATTTTTTTTTGCTTCTGAAAAAGAGGTTAAACGCAACTGCCTAAAAACGCCAAAAAACGAGACTGTGTACATGGACACATAGGATAACATTGAATGGGTTCGGGGGCATTTGAAAAAAGTGTCCAACTGCCTCTGAACGCGATTTTAACAGCGTCTCGTGTGCATGAGGCCTAAGCCCCAGCATATGTGCATTTAATTTGGGGATAATGTCAAAAAGTACTAGTTATGCTACTAGGGTTTATTGATGGGTTGTATTGAAATAATTAGGAAATGCCCTAGCAATGCCGCCTCTAGTGTGTGAAGGGAACTGGTATAGTTGACAGGTTTTCATGCCTACCAGCTACACCTCAATGTGGCGTTTGTACAGCACAGAGCTGCTTTCATCTTGCAGCGGTTGAGCAGAAGAATAATCCAGTCAGTGTGTGTTTTTAGAAAGAACTTGGAACACATGACCAGCACAGATCTTGTTAAAAGATTTATCTGTCTTGACCAGCTGAAACAAGAAAAATGAGCTCCACTTCCACACACTTTGGTGTTGCTGTGAATATTTTATCTCCTGGCTTGTAGGTTGTAGCAAGAGATTCGTCTTTTCTTCCTCTGTGCCCTGCACTTTCATGTTCCCAGGGTAAGCATGCACATACATTTCTTAGCTGGGTATTAATGTACAAAGCGGATGTGGCGAGGGGGTGCCGTCATCCTCCTAATGAGTTCCAGGTGCATAAATCTACTGACAGTGAGAGAGAGACGCATGCGGGGTGTTCCGCCTGCCTGGTCACTTCCCGCTGTCCCTCTCCTGTTATGTCTGTGCTGTGTAGCAGTCACATATTAAAAATGAATTTTTATTTAAAAGAAACCTGTCAGGACCTTATATACGCCTAATCCCTGAAATCTCATGTAAACTTTATCATGTTAGTGTTTGTGAATTCAAAAGCAATTTCCAATATTTTTAAATCTGCAGCTTTTATTCAAATGGTATCGTGCTGGTCCTGCCATAAAGGTTTTTGTTCAGGCACTTCCTGTGTTATTGGGTGATCATACTTGGTCCCTGTTTTCTTACATGATCCCCCGTCCTATGATCTCCTCAAGTGGACTAAAAGTATTCATTTTGACACATTTTGGTCTGGTTGTCACCATCAGGAAGCCCACCCTGAGAAATTCCATGCAGCCATCACTGTAGTGCATGTAAACAGGAAGAGGCTGCAGGAGATCATCAGTGCACAGATGCAATTCGATAGAAAAACAATGTGGAAATATGTACTGTAGTACAAAAAAAAGTTGTAGATACAATCACAGTACTTTAGCAACATAAATGTCACCAGTATGTTTATATTTATTTCAAAGTAGCACACGAGACACATGTTTGTTTTGGAGTGTCAGTCAGGTTTTTGTCTCCCATTGAGGAGATTGTTCCTCATTTCCTATCCTGGAGAGTGGCCACCTGGACAGGAACGGAAGGGAAACTACCAAAATGGAGAATAACTTTACAACTTCCATTACTTTCCCACGCTGAATTATTGTTTCTGTTGGAGATTCCAGAGATAAAAACTTCCTCTAGAGTTTCTAGCTTCCCCCAGCTGCATGGACCCATACAGATCCAGATGAGGTCCCCCTCCTGGTGCATTCTCCATAATGCAGACTACAAAAATAACTGGAACATTTCCATACGGTTGCAGTGTAAATACACAAATTTTTGTCACTCTTCTGTTTGGAGAGCTAACTTGAGCCCCATACACAATGAGAAAATCAGATGAACGATCAGCCAGTTTTCCTTGATGCCTCACAGCAAGTCATAACCGAGGATAGAAATTGACCTGGGAATTTATAGATAGGCAACTCCTATCCTCATATTGATTAGTGGTTCCAAATTACTAACTATTGCAGTAGAGAACAGACACAAAAGATACACTCCGCATCTTTCCAAATAACTGTTCTGCTTTATTATGATGCAATTGAAGGTTTTTATACACATGATTACATAGGCATCACATTAATATTACAATTGTACTTTTATGGTAACAAGGGGCGTAACATAGGCAGGCTAATTCTAATCAGGACTCGAAAGAATGCAAACATGTACTGAAAACATTATTGGTGCCGTGTGCACAGTGAGTGCAGTGTGCAATAAATACAAAATAGAATACAATTATATACAGAACTTACAAATTTCCTTAACAGAAATAATGTATGAAAAAAACTTTTTTTTAATTATTTGTTGTTTCTGATCATGCGCACTTTCGTATCTGCTATTTCTCATATCAAAATTGTACACATTAAACGAAAATTGTTCGTTCTGTTCCCATATGAGAACATTTTTTAGCAATTGTCCCGTCGGAAATTTCGTTCAGAATGTCTGAATTGGCTGTCAAAAGTTGTGTACACACTATCAGAAAATCGTACGACCATTCCTCGGAGAAAAATGTTTGCCCAATTTTCTTATAGTGTGTACGGGCCATTAGTGAGAATGTGGTTCAACCCACCAATGTCCTCCACAAAAGAAAATGCAAGTTTAAATCGAGCTGCTGAAAAAAATGAAAAGATTTCTGTTTCTAAATGTCCATAAATTTCTCTAAACACCTTTGTGTGTTTGGGCACACAGGAAAAAATGCAGGGGCTTTTAGAGGCAGATAAAAAAGAAAAAAAAACAACGCCAGACACCCCTCACGGCAGCGTTAAAATGTCCAGTGTGCATGAGGCCTTAAAGTGGAGTTCCACCCAAAAGTGGAACTTCCACTCATCAGATTCCTCCCCCCCTCCGGTGACACAGTTGGCACCTTTCAGGGGGGAGGGGGGTACAGATACCTGTATATTACAGGTATCTGTACCCACTTCCGGCATAGATAGCCGCAGAATCTGCGGTTATTTACGCCACTTCCTGCTCCCTCCCCGCTGCCTGCTGGGAAACACACGGGTCCCAGAGGCAGCAGGGAGCATCCTTATTGCGCGGCGCGACTCGCGCATGCGCAGTAGGGAACCGGGAAGTGAAGCCGCACGGCTTAACTTCCTGATTCCCTTACCGAAGATGGAGGCGGCAGCACCCGAGGACGGAGAGACGCTTCGGCCTCGGGTGCTGACATCGCGGGCGCCCTGGACAGGTAAGTGTCCATGTTTTAAAAGTCAGCAGCTGCAGTATTTGTAGCTGCTGACTTTTAAAAAAATTTTTTTCGGCGGCGCCCCGCTTTAAAGAGTCAGAGTAGGAGAGAGCAACCCCATTAGAGCATATCTATTATAGTGACAACTCCAAAAATGTTTGATAATTAGAGGGTCAGTCCCCCTTATGGGGTCACAGACGGCAATAAAAACAAAGTCGTTCTAACCCCTTACCACGCTATCCAAAACTAAATAAAAAAAGTTTTGTCTTTAGTTTTACTTCAAGAACAAAGGTTTCAGGTTTAATTATCATGTGGTATGTTGTGACCATTTTAGGTGTATATATTATTTTGTAGAATTTCCTTAACAAGAGTACAAGTAGCAGGAAGCAAAGAACTGTCAATTAGGTTTCTATTTCCATAATTTACTATTGCTAAGGTGATTTCTGATTGGTTGCTTTGTTATTGCATGTTCTTTGCCTTACTAAATGATGCACATTTTCAGCTGCGTGCTAACTTGTGCTTTGAGAATTGATGGCTAGCCTGACCTGACCTGTGTTTTAACATTGGGAATAGAATAATTAAACTGGCCGCCTTCTTTAGTCTAGCCTGTATGGTGTAATATCTTTGCTATGGGCTCTGGATTCCTCTAGTTACTGTATGTCATAACAGATGTGTTTTTTTGGAGAGCTGTTAATATTTGCACTTGGACAGTTCAGTGGAGCATCCCGTTTACTTTGGTGTGGGTACAGGGGAATGGACCGAGCACGCACAGTGCGGTGATTTGTATTGATCTGTAGCTGGTTTATACCAATGTTAGGTTGGGAGTCTGCAATTTTCCAACTGAATCTGCTGAGCATTTTGAAAGCACTGCTGCCTTTGTTTTGTTTGTGATATATGGAGCCAGCTCAGCACTTTTCGACCTGCTGGAAGTTGTTAGACGAGGAAATTAATGGATTCTTAACATTGCTGGCCTCTTCTGGGTGAAGAATATACTCTGTAAGGCCAAATGCAGGAACCCATAGCAACCGATTGGCAGTATGATTTCACATATAACCACATTAATCGGAAAGTGTAGTTTTATATATACAGTATCTCACAAAAGTGAGTACACCCCTCACATTTTTGTGAATATTTTATTATATCTTTTCATGTGATAACACTGAAGAAAGGACACGTTGCTACAATGTAAAGTAATGAGTGTACAGCTTGTATAACAGTGTACGTAGTGTATCACTAGATATGGTGTCAGTGGCAGCTACTCTTGTGGTATGTTGGCTTTAAGCAGGCCACATATATATTCTACAATAGTGAATGCATGTGCCTGCAGCTTCAGAAATGTTGCTTGACTGGGCCTGCCCGTGGCCTTGGCAAGCTAGGCAGCAGCTTTATTTTTCCCTCACCTACCCCTTGGAAGCGTTTAGGAAATAGGGAGGCGGAGTTTGTAAACTGCTGGTCTATAGAATATGTCCTACAGACTCTGCCCCCTTGTTACATTTGGTTACTAGGGGCGGACTGACTGGCTGTGGTGAACAGAGGCGCACCGTCTGGTTACTAAAGCCTAAGGATACAGCAGATTGTAACCCACCGTTTCTGATGTTGCCGTTGGTGACAGTTACATTTGCTTGGTATTAATGCAGCCTATTTAATTGCCCCAAACCAGATTGTATGTGCAGTTGTGCTTTAATCTATTTACTGGTCCTGTTTTGTGTCTGTCTTCAATAAATGTCTAATGTGATCGTATCTGGTTCATTTCTTATTTTCCTTGCACACAGACTTCATTTGTAGGTGCAGGATGTCGCCAATCACCCAGGGCAGGATTCATGACCCACAAACCAAGGACCTGTTCTCGGTGACTCATTGAGTCTGTGGCAAACCTCCAGAATAAATGCATTAACTGTACCGTAGACTGATCTGATGCTGGGAAGGTTTACAAGCCTTTGTTATAAGGAGTGTTTAATCACCTTGTAAGGTTACTGTCCGTAGCCTCCCTGTGAAACTGATGACCACAAATTTCCCCGAGCAGTGCAATCTATTCTGTTTTCCTCGGAGACCTTGCTGAGCTTCAAGTTTCTGTATCATAGCAGGCAGTGCAAGTGACAATTTCTGCCATTCTCACGGTGAATTATATAGCTGTTTCCCCAGTGCTACGTTTAAGGAGGCCAGGCAAAACTGTCCCTGTATGAGTGTCTGCAAAGTGCTCTCCAAGGGGACCTGTAATGTTTATATAGCTTGAAGAAAAAAAAAGCTGCAAGGACAACATAATCATGCCTTTCATAATTCAGAATGATGTTTGCTACATGTACCACCTCCTTCCACTGCAGTACCTGTGTGTTCCAGCTGCTACACAATCTTCCCTATACACTGTAAAATGCATACCCAGACTCACAGATCTAAATTTTACCAAGACCCTTCTCTATCCAAAATGGCTACCCAAGTCCACAGCAGCAGACATATACTGTCCACGGATTCCGTTGCTGTATTTTTTTGTAACTGTTATCAGAATGCGTATATTGCCCACACAGATAACATTTCCGTGACCTTTTGCGGGCAGCAGATGGACCACAAAGTGCAACTTTAGGAATCTGGAAAAATCATTTGGTGATCTACCGTTGCCACAGAACACATGGTTCACAATAGCCTCATTTGTCAATGGAATGCAGAAGATTGTTTTTGTTTTATAATTTCCTTATTTTACATGTGCTTTTTTTGTTCAATCTTCTGCGTGTAAACCCTTACAACACACTTTTTGCTACAGGTAAGCCTATAATAAGGCTTACCTGTAGCTACCCCGGATATCTCCCCTGTGTTTGCATGTGCCAACGTCATCGGCACATGCGCACTGAAGCAATGGCATGTACATGCTGTTGCTTGAGTGTGCCATTACCTGCGGCTCCCGCACGTATTCGTGGGAGTGATGCCATCGTGGCTCCGGCCAATCACATCACTGGAGCCCCCGCAATACCCGGAAGTGACTCCGGGAGCGGTGTTGGCCGTTGGTGCGGTTTACGAGGACGGCTGAAGGGGCTTCGATCTCAGGTAAGTAATTCATAATGAGCTAGTATGCTATGCATACTAGCTCATTATGCCTTTGACTTGCAGTTTTTTTTTGTCCTAGGGTTTACAATCACTTTAAAGTAGAGCTGCACAATTAATCGTGAAGAATCATTATCGCACTTTTTCCCTGTTGCGATCTTGAAAAAAGTATTTCCCGATTCTTTCTATGCAGAAAATTCTCTCCGCTCTGCTAAAGCTAACAGCCCTCAAAAGAAAGGGGAAAAAAAACCTGGGCAGTCTGCCAAGAATTGCAACATTCTTTAGCAGTGGAACTGAAGTAGAAACATTGTAACAATTTCTCCATTACATCAAAGGAATATACTTTGGCGTGAAAATGAGGGAAGTTTAAACACTAAATCTTTTTCTGACATTTGTTGGTTTCAAGTTAAAATCTTTTTTTTTTTTTTTTGCTAGAAAATTACTTAGAACCCCCAAACATTATATATATACACTACCGTTCAAAAGTTTGGGGTCACCCAAACAATTTTGTGTTTTCCATGAAAAGTCACACTTATTCACCACCATACGTTGTGAAATGAATAGAAAATAGAGTCAAGACATTGACAAGGTTAGAAATAATGATTTGTATTTGAAATAACATTGTTTTTACATCAAACTTTGCTTTCATCAAAGAATCCTCCTTTTGCAGCAATTACAGCATTGCACACCTTTGGCATTCTAGCTGTTAATTTATTGAGGTAAGCTGGAGAAATTGCACCCCACGCTTCTAGAAGCAGCTCCCACAAGTTGGAATGGTTGGATGGGCACTTCTGGCGTACCATACGGTCAAGCTGCTCCCACAACAGCTCAATGGGGTTCAGATCTGGTGACTGTGCTGGCCACTCCATTACCGATAGAATACCAGCTGCCTGCTTCTGCTGTAAATAGTTCTTGCACAATTTGGAGGTGTGTTTAGGGTCATTGTCCGGTTGTAGGATGAAATTGGCTCCAATCAAGCGCTGTCCACTGGGTATGGCATGGCGTTGCAAAATGGAGTGATAGCCTTCCTTAGCTTTTACCCTGTACAAAGCTCCCACCTTACCAGCACCAAAGCAACCCCAGACCATCACATTACCTCCACCATGCTTAACAGATGGCGTCAGGCATTCTTCCAGCATCTTTTCATTTGTTCTGCGTCTCACAAACGTTCTTCTTTGTGATCCAAACACCTCAAACTTGGATTCATCTGTCCACAACACTTTTTTCCAGTCTTCCTCTGTCCAATGTCTGTGTTCTTTTGCCCATCTTAATCTTTTTCTTTTATTGGCCAGTCTCAGATATGGCTTTTTCTTTGCCACTCTGCCCTGAAGCCCAAAATCCCGCAGCCGCCTCTTCACTGTAGATGTTGACACTGGTGTTTTGCGGGTACTATTTAATGAAGATGCCAGTTGGGGACCTGTGAGGCGTCTGTTTCTCAAACTAGAGACTCTAATGTGCTTATCTTCTTGCTTAGTTGTGCAACGCGGCCTCCCACTTCTTTTTCTACTCTGGTTAGAGCCTGTTTGTGCTGTCCTCTGAAGGGAGTAGTACACACCGTTGTAGGAAATCTTCAATTTCTTTGCAATTTCTCGCATGGAATAGCCTTCATTTCTAAGAACAAGAATAGACTGTCGAGTTTCAGATGAAAGTTCTCTTTTTCTGGCCATTTTGAGCGTTTAATTGACCCCACAAATGTGATGCTCCAGAAACTCAATCTGCTCACAGGAAGGTCAGTTTTGTAGCTTCTGGAAGGAGCTAGACTGTTTTTAGATGTGTGAACATGATTGCACAAGGGTTTGCTAATCATCAATTAGCCTTCTGAGCCAATGAGCAAACACATTGTACCATTAGAACACTGGAGTGATAGTTGCTGGAAATGGGCCTCTATACACCTATGTAGATATTGCACCAAAAACTAGACATTTGCAGTTAGAATAGTCATTTACCACATTAGCAATGTATAGAGTATATTTGTTTAAAGTTAGGACTAGTTTAAAGTTAGCTTCATTTAAAAGTACAGTGCTTTTCCTTCAAAAATAAGGACATTTCAATGTGACCCCAAACTTTTGAACGGTAGTGTATATATATATATTTTTTTAGTAGAGAATAAAATGGTGGTTGTTGCAATATTTTATGTCACACTGTATTTGCGCAGCAGTCGTTCAAATGCAATTTTTTGGGAAAAAATTACACTTTAATGAATTTAAAAAAAACACAAACTAACCAGTAAAGTTAGCCCAATTTTTTTTGTATAATGTGAAAGATTCTACATCCTGAGAATCGTGGTCTTTTTATTCTAAGCAAAAAAAAATCATGAGTCTCATTTTGGCCAGAATCGTGCAGCTCTACTTTAAAGTAGATCTAAGGCCTCAATTATTACTTTTTTAAATGATTGTAGTGGCTTTGTGGACTGAAGCTGCTGTGCACTAAGTTTAAATATGCCATAGCTTCTTTGTAAAGAGGCAGGATTGTACAGATCTGCATGTCTAGCTGTAATACAGACAGAGCCCCGTTTTGCTTGATTTATGCCAAGTTTTTGTAGTACAATGATGCAGTGTCAGAAGGTGCCAGGTAGCGCTGTGTTCTCAGCGTGCTTTCTCTGAATACAATTTTTTTTCTGCCTTCTGTACCATCTCATTTGCAGTACATGTAGCTTTTTATTAATCATGTTTTTGGAAGGAGAATGTTTAAATGCCGTCTTCTCCTTTCCTCGATTTCCAGGTGGTCTTCAGGTAATGGCAGCACTTGAGCCTTATCGTTGATGTTCACAGCAGGGCTGGCAGAGATGGAATATGTCTTATGTTTTGTAATCTACCTTGTGTTTCTGCTAGTCTGATGTATTCCTAGTCAGTCGCGCCACAGTCTAGGTGGTTTCGATTGTATCTGTCCTTTCCCCAGGGTGTCTGAATAGAAGGTGCAGTGCAAATTAGTGTTTCACTGGAAAATGTCCCAGAATATTGCGGTGGCCATCGATTCAGCCCAACAGTTCTACCCGCTGTCTGTTTTTGACGGAGGGCTCTTGCTCACCCTATTTACTTGCGCATCCTGCTTGATAAAACATCTGGGGCTGAAGAGGGAGGGAGAGATCTTGACGTGCAGCCTGATCTGTATCTGGAACATTTTATACAGAGACGTTGTACAGATGGGAAGAGAGCTTTGCTGAAATCCCAAAGCCAGGCATTTTTTTGGATGGTTGCCTGCCCAAAACAGCAGAGCTTAACACCAGGCTTGTTTCAGGGAAGGCTAAATTGATTTACTTGTAATTTCATAGATATGGCACATTGAGTTCAGTGACCAGATCTGTGACACTTACAACGCCCTGAAGTCACTGTTTTCCTCTCTCTCCCAGAACAGCAGGAAAATTATAGGTGTTGGGACATTTTATTTTTTGCTGTGTTTAGATGAAGCCGTATTGCTGTACCAATTATAGATCTTACTGGGATTTCTCAAAATATACACTGTGTTCTTGGGAAGGAAGATGGGGCAAAGGTTGCAGTTATTGTCGAAATATATACAGTGTGAGGCATACTTTCATATGTGAAAAATGGCAAAACATTTGGTTTCTGCTAAATGAAACCTTTACTAAGATATTTGTGTAATTTTGTGTGGCACAAGATAGGAGCAGGCTGTAAATTAAAGGTAAACGTTCCTTTATGTGCCCTATTTGCTTGCCTGTTGTCTAGTGCTGCAGGTTTAGTAAACTCCGTCCCATGCTTTTTTTTTTTTTTACTTCCATCTACCTGAGTGATAGGGTTTACACGTACTTCAATGGAGAAAACCTAACTGGATGGCATTGATTTTCATGCTATGTAATATGGAAGTGTAAAGCTGGCTATATACAAATTGAATTTCCTTGGTGACCCTGTTTGGCATCACTAGCTGGTACTACAGGTTTGTCCATCCTTGCGGTTTAGTGTGAGTTGGGGAATTAAGTGTTTTCTCCAATTCATTCCTGAAGGCTGAATGTGCAAAAATGTATATGGTCAGCTGAACAACTATGGCCATATGCACACTGGACATTTTTACAGCTGCTGTTTTTGGCTTCGGGCATTTTTTTTCTACAGCCAGTATACTCCCCAGCATGTTGTCCTAACTCTGATAAAAGCTTAAAAACTCTGAAAAACTTGGCTGTTCAGCGTTTTTGAGTCATACGTTTTTGTGGGAGTATAGTTTTGCTTAAAAAAAAGCTGCAAAACTTATTCTACAGCTAACACTACTGGCAGTTTTATAATGTCCAGTGTGCATGAGGCCTTACAGGTAATTAATACGTCTCAAAGAGAACACGTCTTGACATTGCCAGCCAAGTACAAAGCCACCTTTTGTTCAGCTACTATCTTTAGGCTGCATTTACACTACAGCATTTTGAATCGCGGGCAGATGTGCTGCGAATCTGCTAGATTTGACCGTGCCCATGTGTGATTGACAAATCGCGTGTCTTACATTTGAGATGCCATTCATTTGAGTGACACCTCAAATAGTGGGACCGGTCTGCAGCGCGATAATTCACGCTGCAATCCGCATCGCGGGAAGCATGTCACCCCAAAAAAGTTCACTTCGCTACTTTGGGGCGACATGCTTCCCGTAATGCGAATTGCCGCGTGAATTATTGCGTGACTATCGCGTTAGACCCGCACCTTGATTTGAGGTGTCATTTAAATTAATGGCATCTCGAATGCGAGTCTCACGATTAGTCATTCACATCGGTGTTGTCAAATCGCAAGCAGATTTGTGGAAAAACTTCCTGCGATTCAAAACGCATTCGTGTGAATGCAGCCTTAGTCAGCACCACTTTTTGTGCTGAAATTCTGGTGTGTGTGTGTGTCTGTGTGTGTTCCCGCACGTGTGGCTTTGTGTTTGGCTTATCACTGATACAGAGTTGAGGCCCGTACACACGATCAGAAAATCATACGAAAGATACCGCTTTCAAAGCGATCGTTCAATAATCTCATCGTTGGTACAGAGCTTTCGAGAGCCGAACACAACAGTTCATTCGATATTATCCGTTTGGAAAAAGCACAAACATTTTTATCGTACTATACCAGATTGTATGATTTTTGTTTAATCAGTACAGTTGTCGATACAATACAAATACGCTACAACAATACAAATACGCTACAACACATTACATAATTTTCAAATTTTTTATTCTGTTGTATGAGAATTTTTTTATGACTTTAGTAACCTCTTCATTTTCGATGTGAGACTAGAATGCAAAAAACAAAACAAACAAAAAAAACGGACGATCATTTGCCCAATCTCATTGTGTGTACCGGGCATTACAATGTCAGTCTGGTTACTTGGGCTGAGAAGACTGAAGGATGGACTGATGACATCATTACTTTCTAGGCTAAATCACATGACCAGAGCTCAAGGACAGCTCTTTATTGATCAAATAAAGCTTTAAAAAAAATAAAATAAAAATTGTGCTGTTGCTGTATATTATGACTTGTCAGAAATGTATTCTTTCAGACTCCTTAAATTACTGTAAGGTCTGCTTTGATTAAACCGTGCCTAGACTGCCTGTCACCTGGCAATTTGCCACCTCCCCATGGCCAGCTAGGAAGAGATCGCTCAAGAGTTGTTTTTTTTTTTTTTTTTTTTTTTTTCTGCCAGTTAAAGGTGTTCAGTGAGTGCCAGGACCCAGTGCAATATTTGTCTGCCAGTCCTACATACATGGTAGTTTGACCCCCTGCTCTGCTGCTTTTTTGCAGAGAAGAGGATCAGACCCTCTTGTAGGAACAATGGCCAAACAAGCTGGTTAACAAGTGACCAACTGCCTAAGGCCCGTGTTTTGGTCTCCTGGGGGACCTCAGATGGCTCAATGATTACAAGCATAATTAGTAAAATGCACCATTGCTTGTAAAAATCAAACCTTTTGTAGGTTATCTAAATTCTGTAGGCCACACCTGGTAAAGGAAGTTCCCTCACCTTTTCATCAGCACACCCCTCGAACCTGTGCCTATACTGCTTACTGCTAAATTCTGTACTCGTACTGATCTTGTCATGGACGTGAAAATTCAATTTCATTCAGTTTACAAAAAAAGATCTTGGAAGCTTTGTAAATAAAGAAGCCGTACTGATATTGGAGGCATTGTAGAAGAAGAAGGTTGGAGGGGATCATCTCCTCCTCTGTATTTTGCCTGCATAGTGTTTTTGTTTGCTGGCAGGAGAGTTGATACATTGCAGGGCACACAGCACAGATGACAGCGGTTAACAATTTTATCTCCCCTATGAGGACAATAGGAAGGGAAATCGGGCTCAGGCACCATTCGCTGTTCAGGCTCTGTTAGCTGACATTGTGGGAGAACAAAGTGTTCAGGGTCTGCTGGAGATATGAATCTGTGAAAGCAATAAAGGATTAATTCACACAGCATTTCCTCTAGGTCGGATCACGGAGGTTTAATCCTAATAAGGTGCTTAATACTAGATTCTGTGTCTGCTTAATGATTGTGCTCTTTTCCCCATCACAGGCCCTGCAGCTCCTCTCCGCGGCTCTGCTGGGGCCGCTCCAGCTTGTGGGGTGTTAGGAAATATAAATAGATGTATTGTTCAGGATGTCACTCTGTCTGATCCGTTCATCTTCAAAACATGCCAGGGCTGGAAGGGGAGGGGGGATTGAAATCTGATCAGATTGAGGTGCTCTGTGATTCGATAGATACAATGTTTTTTGTCAGCTTGTTGCTGATTGGTTATTGCGTCATACCTATATTGGATGTTTGGTGTGAAGAGGGAGGGGGGGGGGGGGGGGAAGCCAAGCTTCCCATGAAAGATAAGGGAGGTCTGTGTGTCTGTTTAGCTTCATTAACTTTCAACAGGAAGGCAGGAGAGGAAGCTGTGTTTTGTATTAGAATCGAAAATATCATTGCAAATGTTTGCGTTACAATTTGTAGTCAGGAAAAGGCCTGTCGTTGGCTGCCAATTGACATTTTGCTTAGTTTACATTGCAATCAAAGCCATATCACCTTGAAACAGGCCATTCTCTAAGAGCTGTTAGGGCTTTGATTGCTTGCATTTCACCTGGAAGGCACTTGCTTCTCTTGTCATTGTACTTATTGTCAAAGAATAGTCCTGGACAACGAGAACTGTGTTTTTTTTCCTCTCTGCTGCAACGCACAATGGCAATGAGATCTTTGATAGTGTCTGTTTTCTGTTTAGGGAGTAACTTCTTTTTTTCTCTTATATATAATCTTTATTTTACTCCTTTTTCAATTTTTACACAACAAATACACATAATGTAATTATTATATTTTACATACAGCACATACATTTATCCAATTTATATCTCAAAATATTCTATCATTAGTTATACTAAACCACATTAACACATCATTCAACCACATACTACATTCTCACACAGAAAGAGAGAGAGAAGAAAGAAAAGAAAAAAAAAGGGGGGGGGGGCACAAGATTACTTTACATGTAATTTGATAAATTTACTGAGGTTCTAAACTCCTCCCATTTTTGCCATGTGTCCTGGATTTGATCCCTCAGTCCCACTTCCGTCCCCGTCATCATGGAGTAACTGTTTTTTTTATAATCTGTTTTTTTTTTTATAATCCGTTTCTTTGTTTTCTGTTTGACTATTTCTCAGCAGAATAATGGACCTTTTGATACCTGAAAAAATATGCGTGCCTAATGTCAATAAGCAATAAATAATGTAAAGTAGATTGGCGGTATACTTGATTTGTAACAGTGGGCCTCTTGCATGCAGTGCTTTCAAGTGACTCTACTCCTATCCTAAAAAATAAAAGAAGCTCCATACATAAGACTTTTTTTTTTACAGTTGCCTCTCGGGAGGACAGAGTCCAAACTTTGGTCTCTTGCAGAGCTATGGCCTCCAGTAAGATCTATAGCATCTGAAACTTAGAGGTGTATCTAATGCCTGTGCCTCCTGTTGTGCTTTTTGTCCAACCCTGGCTCCTATATTACTACAGAACTCAGAGGTGTAGGAGCCGGCAGTGGAATCTCAGAACACAGAAGTATCTTAAGCCTTTTGCTGTAGATAAAGATGGAACCTTGCACCCAGGTGGCTGAGAGGTAGCATGAAGAGTCGTCTTCTGCCGAGGGCTTTGTTAATTTTTTTGGATAGCGACAGTCCCTTTAGGTTGTCCATAATAACTGTTTTCCCACTACCATTTTATTGCATTTCTGCTTTCATTACTGGATTTTATCAGGGTGTCTGAAGGAATGTGTCTTAAGCATTGTGGAAGAATAAAAGGGAAAGTCTGGTTGTCGGGGGCATTTAAGAAGATTTTTGTCAGCTTGTGGGTTTTTTTTTTTTACAAAAAACAGTTTTTTCTTGAGGGGTTTATAGGAAGCGCAATCAAAAATGTTTTCCAGTATGGGAGGGCAATCAGTATACCCCCCGCTGCTTTTTAGCATGCTTTGTGGCCCCTCAGTAGGATAGAATGGAGCAGCGTTTTGTGCGTTGAATTGGGCTACATTCGCACAAGCGACTAATGCCGGTGCGAATGACAGTGGCAGCAATATTTTAGGCAGTCAACCACAGATAGCTGCTCACAGGTGGCAGAAATCAGACGATTCCTGCCGCTTTCATTCGCACCAGGCTAGTGGCCTGTGCGAATGTAGCCTTAATGTTTGTCCAGGCAGTTGGAGGTTCTTTAAAGACTGTACTTTTGATGACAGTAGTTTCTAAAATGCTTGGAAAGTTCAGCAACATATCTTTAGTGAAAATGAACATTATGCTTTTTCTGCGATAATCTGTTTAACTGTTAATGTGATCGTTTTCCTCCTGACCTTAAAGCAGAACTTCAATAATTTTTTTGTCTTTCCATCTATTAAATCCTCTGCCCTTGTTTTAACTTTGGATAGTAAAACATTTATTTTCTGCCAGTAAATACCTTATACAGCCCACTTCCTGTTTCTTGTCTGGAAAAAAGCCTAGGCTTATGACCTCATCCACAGCTCTCTCACTCTCCTGAGAGTTTGCAAGGGAGGGAAGGGGAGATGAGTCATAAGAGGGCTAATGAAAGCTGCAGAACTGGTGGTGTGCCTCTGTGTAAACCCAGGAAGTGAACAGGCAGCAGCTTCAGCTGCCCACAGTTAAATTGATTGCAGCCAGACTCAGTGGAGGGAGATTTCTGCAGCATATTTGGCAAGTACAGAATCACAGTATATATAAAATGATATGCAAAGTGGTTGGAGGGAAGCTTCAGAATGACAAAGATGTTTTTATTACAAATTATGTGAGCAGACTGCAGTTCCTCTTTAATGTAGAGAGTAAAAAACATTTTCTCTGTTCAGTCAAGGCTATTGATACATGTGTAAAGTGATATAATATAGCACCTGTAACCTGAAGAATCTTCTGTAATAATGTGTTGCTATTGGTTAAGGGCTTGTTTACAAGGTATTTATTACTTTATCTCCTCTTATGTTTGTGCAGAGCTTTCTGAAGCGCTGGGGTTGTTGGAGTGGTCCAATTTTTCCTGGAATTGCGTGATAAATTCAGAAGACTGAAGCCCAGGCTCACGGTCTACCTTTCACGGAGGCCCAGCCGTGAGAGGACAGAAGAAGGCACGTGGCGAATCATGACGGCCGACAAAGAAAAAGACAAAGACAAGGATCGAGACCGGGATCGGGAGAGAGAGAAACGAGATAAAACACGTGACGGCGAGAATTCTCGCCCGCGACGGAGCTGCACTCTGGAAGGCGGGGCCAAAAACTACGCTGAGAGTGACCACAGTGAGGACGAGGACAATGAAAATGGCGGCACAACAGCAGAGGAGGCTTCCAAAAAGAATAAGAAAAAGCTGCCAAAGAAAAAGTCCCGCTATGAAAGGGCCACCAATGGGGAAATAACGTCTTTCATCACTGAAGATGACGTGGTGTATAAACCAGGAGGTAAGAGGCTTGCAATCTGCACTCTGGGGATGGTAGCAATAAAGTTGTTTGTTGTATGTGTTATAATGAAAATACTACCTTCAGGAATACGAAGGCATTAGTGAGTCACTACGGAACATAATTGCACAGCTTGTAATGACAGCTCTTTATTGGATTTCTAAACCGTGCTTTATGGAAATGTTTACAAATTGCCAAGCGTGCTAGCGAAAAAGGGGGGAAAAAAATATTTACAGGTTTTTATTTTTTTGCTAAATTGCTAAGAAAACTCACAGGCTTGTATCATATCAAGATGGAGAAATTGACAAGGAACGCTTGAAAACTGTTCAGCCCTATCTAAGAAGCAGGTTTAGGTAGCTGGCGGATTTTCTGCCAGCTTAAAGTAGATGTAAAGTTTTTTATTTATTTTTTTTTTTTTTGTGCTAAAGCACTGTGTACCATACATTTTGCCAGTTAAAATATAAAAAAATAGGTTTTCATTTTTGTTCATCCTTTTATAAAGTCTAAGTGCTGCTGATCTTCTATGGCCTATTTGTGACGACTTCATGTCTACTTGTACTCTAGCAACTCCTGCACATCATTTCTCAGGACGCATTTCCTGATGGTGACAGCAGTGGAACAGGCCCATGCAGTGGGTGTCAGTGAGCTTATGACCAGGTGACAACTATAGAGAACAGCTAGGGGACAGAAGCATGTAGAGTGTTGCAATTCTATAATAGGAAGTGCCTAAACCACAACTTTCATGGTAGGATTGTCAGGTATTAGTTCAATAAAAGCTGTATATTTTAAAATAATTAAAATGCTTCAGGTTTTTTTTTTTTTGCTACCTGGCTCCTGGGATTTGTCTGGCTTTCCTGTAGAGTACATGAGCCAGCGTGTCTAGTATAGTTTCCAACAGGCATGTCCATAAAGCCAGGGAACATGAAATTCCATTGGTAACAATAAAAAAGGACCCCAAAAAAAGCACCCGCTGCTTATTTTGTTGGATCCTTACCTTGATCCTGGTCTTGTTTTTGTTATACCAAATTGAAAACTCTGCATAATATATGTGTCTGGCTGGTTAGATATAATCTGGTGGGATTTTTATTTAGGTAGGCTCTCACAATACATAATTGTTGTTGGTAAATTTTTGTATAGCAGATCAAATAATATCTTTGTGTTTGACCAGCTTTATATTGCAAAAAAAGTTGATTTGGGTAAAAAGGAAACCTGTAGTGGGAGAAGCACAGAGGCCATTGCTGAACGCTCCTTTTTAAAATGCTGGTTGCTTACCTGTCACGTCGATCCTCTGGTTTCACTACTTTGGATTTTCAACCAGAAGGATTTTGAATTGTTTTGTGTAAATATTGAACAGAGAGAGCTTAGTCGTTTTCCTAAGGAGGTCATCAGCATTCCTCTCACTACAGTTTTGCCTTAGAGCAAACTTGTTCCCGTAAGATTGTCCTGTCTGGCCACTAAGGGACTCTCATTGGACATGGGAATGGCGGTGGGTAAGAATGGGCCTGGAGTCAGAAAAATTCAGGGCAGTTGAAACTTATGGTGTTATTTGCTAAACCTAGGGAGTGCAAAGTCTGTTACAGCTCTGTATGGAAACCAGTCAGCTTCCAGGTTTTGTTGACAAAGCTTAATTGAACAAGCAGAAGTTAGAAGGCTAACATGCACAGTTGTACCAGATTCTGAGTACACCAGTTTTCCAAAATCTACTCCATAGTGTTTTAGAAAGGCAGACAGGGAAGGGCTTTGTGGCTAATAAAGATAACAGCAGGTACCTCAGAGGACTTTTAGGCAAGCTAAATCTGGTTTGAAATTTGCTTTACTTGGCTTTATAAGGATCCATGCACACTGAAGCTCATAAACGCCATTTTTGGGAGTTTGGGCGTTTTTTTTTTTTTTGACAGCCCATAACCTCTCCTCTATGTTATCCTATGTGTCCATGCACACATGGACGTTTTTGGACGTTTATCAGCAGGTGAGTTTATGGGCTGTTTTCTGAACACCTTAAAATCACATTCAGGAGTCGTTTTTATGACCACAAAAAAAACGCCAAACACTCGTAAACGCTGAGAAACATCGATAGACCCTCAATAACATGGCTCAACAGTGATTTTTAACATTTTTGATCCATTAAAAAAAAAAAACTACTAATAAACGCTATAGCAAAAACCTTAAAAAACGTTGACAGACTCACGGCAAAGCTATTGGCGTTTTTATAATGTTATTTTAAACGTCCAGTGTGCATGGAGCCTTAGAGTAGATTGAAAAACAGGTTGATCCAGAGTGCAAAAATTTGCAGTTTACAGTGACTGTGGCAGATCAGATGCAGTGAGTGTTGTCGCTGTCTGACTACAAGAGCCAGCGGTGCAGATTCCTCATCTCCTCAGTTTAGCACGGGGGAGAAATCTGTTGATTTTTCTCTTGTTCAGGTTGGGGGCTAAAGCTGGTCATATATTGTACAATTTTCTCATTTAATTTCCTTTTAGATTTACCTTCAACTATGCAGTGCAAGGGGCCTGCCTGATTGCACACAAATTTTAAAGTGTTTAGGTTCAGCCTCATATTATATGGCTTTGGTAATTTGGTGAAGGAAAGTTGTACAAGAAAATTGTATAATATATGGCTAGTCTAAGCATGAGAAATCTAAAGGATTGTCAAACTTTACACTCAAAGGTTTGAAATGGCTAAAAGTATAAAAACAATCAAAGATGCACATGGTGTTGCTTCCATTCATTTAGCTTCACTGTTTATATTCATATTTTCCCTCCCTTTATCTAAACAGAGTTTTGAAAATGTATTAATTACCCAAAGTAAGCACAGATGTGACTGTATGTAGCAAATATGTGCTGATCTCCTATAATAAAGCATTTCATTTTTCACAACTCTAGCTTGTAAGTTCAGGATTTGCCTGGAACAGAGTATTTTATGTACATCTTTAATGCATGGATGTTTACATTCTTCAGTCTGTCTGGCCTTTCAGAACATAGCCAAAGGCTACATAAAAGTGGTCAAGGGTCATACTCCTATCCTACTAGATCTGGTTATCACTGAGTTTTATGAGCACATTCTTGCAGATATCAGAGAATATGCTTCTAAAGTATAAATGTGGCTGATGCTACCATTAAGCTTTTCACACATCTGTTTTTTTTTTTTCTCTTTGATTTTGATCTGTACCTGTAACTATGTAGTCTGCGGTCCTTTTTGTTAAAGTCAGTTAGATAAGCCATCTAATCAGACTTCCCTATAGGTAGCGTAAATATCTCCTGAACGTGCACCATTTAGGAGATATTTACTGTACATACAGCCAGGGAGACATCACTGGCACATGCGCTCTGAAGGGATGGCCACCTGGGTTGTTCCCTCAGAGCCCTGTGCCGTAAACGCAGCTCCCGCACGCATGCACCGAAGCAACGTCGCGGCTTTTGCCAGTCGCAGAGCCCGTGTCCGCAAACCCAGAAGCAAGGCGGGTGAAGATGGGAAGCACCTGAAGCTCTGATATCTTGGCGCTGGAAGGGCTTTGTTTTAGGCTAAGTTTAACATACTAGCACATTATGACATTACTTTGCAGGGTACAAAAAAAAAAGTCCAGTGGTTTACAGACTCTTTTCTGTTAATTTAAATATTTTTGAGAAGGAAGATTGTTCTTCTACTACAAAGTAAACGGTCAACTGATCAAGTCTGAGAATATCCTAAAGGTCTCTGTAGACATATTTTTATATATATATATATATATATATATATATATATATATATATATATATATATATATATATATATATACACTGTATTTATCGGCGTATAACACGCACCCCAATTTAGGAGGGAAGTTGAAGGGGAAAAAAACTTGCATTTAAATGCCCATCATTGCAGCCTTGCCCCAGTGCAGCCTTGCCCCAGTGCAGCCTTGCCCCAGTACAGCCTTGTCCAGTGCAGCCGCCCCAGTGCAGCCTTGTCAGTGCAGCCTTCCCCAGTGTCCTCTGCAGCCGCCCCAGTGCAGCCTTGTCAGTGCAGCCTTCCCCAGTGTCCTCTGCAGCCTTTCCCCAGTGCAGCCTTGCAGGATCCCATCTCCATCTCCTGAGCTTAAAAATCGCCGACCGCGATTTGAAAATGGCACCGCCGGCGCCGAAATACACAGTGCCGGTCCTCGGCTCTTCTCGGCGGCTCTCGTGCACTTTCGGCTCCACTCGTAGTCCCGCCCAGGATGGGCGTGACTGTGAGCGGAGCTATCCGAACCTAGCCGAGTACACTCGGCTAGGTTCGGGCGGCGACGAGTGAAGCTGAAAGTGGCCGAGAAGAGCCGAGGACCGGCGCTGTGTATTTCGGCGCCGGCGGCGCCATTTTCAAATCGCTGTCGGCGATTTTTAACATCTGTTAGCTCGGGATCGCAGGGGATCGGCGTATAACACGCACCCGCGATTTCCCCCTGATTTTAAGGGGAAAAAAAGTGCGTGTTATACGCCGATAAATACGGTATATATATATATATATATATATATATATATATATATATATATATATATATATATATATATATATATATATATATATATATATATATATAAATAAAATGTGTGTGTGTTCGGCTCATACATTCTCTGATCCACATAGGGTAATGTTGAACTTCACTTGAAAATACATAAGATATATTGTACATGATAGGTTTGATGTTGACTGTGTCAGGTCCATTTTACAGGACCCCCCTCCCCCCCGATACCCCTGGACCCTAATGTCAGTATAGGTCCTAGCAGCGTCTGGCAAAGACTTAAGTGATGAGCATTTAGAGTCTCTGTAGGTCATACAATGTATGTACCTTTTTATTATGTATGTTTATCTAGGTAGACATAGGCTGGTGACAGGGTCTCTTTAATGTGGTTATTAAATCAAAACATATAGACAGGGTTACATCCATTTTCAGGTCTTTTTTTTTGGGGAGACTTTTCATAATTTCTCATCCTGTTAAACATACATAATTGGGAAAATCTTCCCAATCAGAACAAATGAAAAAGAATAATAAAGATGGACAGGGTTTCAAACCTGTCCGTCCTTTACAAACCGATGTCTCCATTCAGACAAACTAGGTGGATGGAGAGATTGTCCTTCTGTGGAGCGGGGAAAGGCCACACACTGATCGAGATTCAATCGTTGTATGGCCAACTTAACCCTTCTCCATACTGTCTGAAACGGCAAAAAAGATTTTGGGTAGAGTTGTTCTTAAATATGTTGTGAGTTGAAGTGAGTGTTGACTGGTTTCCACAAATATATAACCCCTATGGTGCTAAATTAATTTTGCTTAGTCCATTGTGTGAGAGCTGTGTGATTGTGTTTTTCCCCACTCCTATTACAGTGAGCAATTCACATGCTAAAGCTTGTGAAGCAGAGTTTTAATAGTCCCCTGGTCTCATTTGGGAATATATTGCTCATAGCAACCCAGCAAATTGCATTTTACATCTAAGTTTGTGACATCGATTGTACGCTGGTGTATGCAATAAAATGTAAGCTTTATTATCTTCATGCTGTGCTTTAGATGTGCTGTGGAATTTGAGTAAACAGGATTGAAGATGACTCCCACAATTAATGTCCACACATAAGCATTGTTGTATACGGGAATGATTCACAATATGTAAACAAGTGCCTAATATTTCTTTCAGGCTTACTCCTAGCTAATAAAGGGTGTATTGTGTCACGTAAATTGAATTTATATCCTCCTCAGTCTGGTCCTAAAAACCTAATTATGATATAATGCAACTGAGAATAATCTTTGGAAATGTTTGTTGGTTGTAAAAGTTTAACTGCTTACAAGTGGGACGTACTGAGTGGGGTGGGGGATGGTTTTCTCAGCACACATCTGAATTCCTGTTGTCAAGGGCTCATTCACATCACACATGTATGATACACAATGATACACAATGTATCTTGTGCTCAGTGCGTCTTAGTGCATAAAAATCATAGCATACAGGTGACACCAGCACACCAAAACAAATTGCAAGGACATTTTCTTCTGAAGGGAATGCAACATTCTGGGGCCACAAAACGGCCCCTTCATCATAACAATAAGGGAATAATGCAGTTTCTAACCTTTTTTTACTTTTTTGTTAAGCTGGTGATACCCATATGTGTTGATATTCATGAGCCCTGACCACAATGACCACCACATACATTCTGATTTAGTTTTTTACACTGCCTGATGTGGGCTGAATATCTATCTTTATATAGCTTTATATCTTTACTAAGGCACCAAAAATCACATATAGTATTACTTTTGGTAACTCGCATCTCACGGGTGCCATTCTACTGTTTATGTACATTGGGTGCAGTTAAAAGCCAGTACTGCAATACACATAACTGTGCACTACTATGTATTGAGCTAATGCACATTAAAACACAAGTTTTTAACATGCGTTATTGCATGCGCAATAATACGAACAAGCCCTAAAAGCATTTTACATCAATTTCCGTCAAAAAGCATTCTCCGTAAAAGAATTAAGTAAATGCTTACCTCTCACACTGCCCACACCACACCACCACCGCCACTTCAATGTAGAAAAATACTGCCGTAGTGTCAGACACATCAGGGAATGCTGTCCTCTATAACACTCCATAGTTTCTCCCGAAAAATCACCGGAGAGCTACTGCAGACCCCCAGAACCAACCAGCACTGTTCATAAAGCTCTTTTGGAAGAATTCCTCCATTCACTTTGTGAGAAACGAGGAATCTGCTGATAATAATAATAAAAAAATAACCGTGTATAACCAGTATATACTTAAAGGATAAGTTCACCTTTAAAAAAAAACTCATTTACCTCGCGCCTTCCCGCGTATGCACAGAAATGGTCAAATGATCTAGACATTAATATTGAAGCGGAGGATTGGGTGACTATCTGGACCAACACAAAAAATGCTTCCCAAAACGTGATTGCCTCAGAGGCAAATTACAAGGTGTTGATGCGGTGGTATCTAGTCCCGGCTAGAATTGCTAAATTCTTGCCTGAATTTTCCCCAAACTGTTTCAGGGGATGTAGTGACAGAGGCACTCGCCTACACATCTGGTGGACATGTCCACTGGCGCAACGCTTCTGGGAAACTATATTCCAAATGGCGTCCACCCTTCACCAAGTCACCCTAAAACCCAGCCCAACGATAGCCCTGCTCAATTTAATTCCCCAGGACTATACAAGAGCACAGCTTCGCCTCCTTCTCCAGCTATTCACCGCAGCTAAGCAAACAATCGCTAAGGCTTGGAAAACACCCACGCTCAGTATAACCGAAGCTAAAAATCGGGTCACACAAGCAATGGTTCATAGCAAGATCGAGGCGAAAATCCTGGATAAGGTCCCCCATCATGTCAGAATCTGGCAACCATGGATGGACCACTTCCTGCCAGCTGGTATTGATGAACATTTGTTAGGACTCTGAATATATTCGGTCCTAAACCTGAGACAATGATGCCACACCTCTGCCCGTGCGACCCGGCCAACCCGTACCCCCCCTTGCTTCTCTTTTTTCTATCTATTTTTTCTCTTTCCTTCCCCCCCTTTTTTCTCTTCTCTTTTTCTCCCTTCTTCTACCATTAATACCTATTGGTATTGTACTCGGTCTTGTACAATGGTCCTGGTGGCTCCCACGTCTGTTTTCTAGGGAGTAACTCGGAACCTTTACATTTAATACTTATTTGGGGGACCCGGTTCCCTCTAAAACCTCTAGTTATTCAATCTTATCCGTTTATACTTGCGATTTGACTGAGTATTCACTTGTTGGTATAATCCTTTATATGCCATTTTGTTAATGATATAATCTATGTCACTGAAAAGCACTGTCTTATGCTACCTGGCTATCTTTATTGTAATGTATGGAACAGTTGCTTGTCAATTACCAATAAAATATTTGAAAGAAAAAAAAAACTCATTTTTTGCATGCAGGTAAAAAATGTGCATTGACTTTTTTTTTAGGAGCCTAGAAAGCATTGCACCCACGGTCTGAAAGGCGCTGGTGGCATGCAGGTCTCCTGCAGACTCAGTATGAGCTTTCTGTCCGTATATCGTACAGGCAGTTTCACACTGACAGGTAGAATCAATAGATTACCACAGCGATTAACTGCATTCACTGAGAACTACAGCTGCAAAGGATATCGACACTTGTAGTTCATTCATTCACAGAACTCTGTGAATGAGTGACATGCCCGTGTGGGTGGAGCCTCGCACAGCTGCGCTCTCTTTAACTGCTTCCGGACCGCACACCGCACATTTTACTGCGGCAGGGCGGCCTGGCTCCACAAAACAATGTACCTGTACATTGTTTCCTCTTCTAGGTCTGGGGTGTGCACGCCGCCGGCGACCTGCTACCACTGTGCCTTTGTCCTGCAGGCTCTTTTTTTTAAATTTATCTTAAAAATTTTTTGGCGGAGGTGTACAACCTCTTTAAGGGGGTGAAGCCACCTGGAGCTGAAGTGGTTAGAAAGTGACAGCTGATACAGGGACCTTCTCCCCGTACTGCTGTCACACAGGGGGTTTGGGCGGAACCACTGCAGGAGCAGGAATAAGTAAGGCCCCTTTCACACGGCAAGCCCGCTCGGATCTGCCTGTCCATTTTTCAGACGGATCCGAGCGGGCCATCCATCGACTCCTATGGGGAGACGGATGTCAGCGGAAATGTGTCCGCTGACATCTGTCTGCCATCCAATCTGCTGAAGACAGACGTATGGCGATACGTTTGCCATCCATCTTATCGGATTGGACGAGATCTGATGAAAACGGACATGCTGTCAATGGCTCTGATAGGCCCCTCCCCGCTTAGTGAGCAGAGACGGACTTGTCATCCACCGGCTCAACGGAGAGATCTCCTGCTGAGCTGGTGGACTCCGCTGAAACAGGTCCGCCTGATGTAAATGAGGCCTTGCACCCTAAAAACGGTTGGAAAATGTAACATTTTCCCAAATGTGAATTTGCCTTTTATGGGTGAAGGTAGAAAATGGAGGAAGTGATCGGACTTCTGGGCCCCACAGTATTTCTTGCATGACAATGGGATGGATGCTGTGCTACGTTCAATTGCTGCTGGTGCTTGCTATCTTCCTATATCAGAAAACGCCTGATTGGAGCAAGCAGTGCATGGAATCAGGATCACCAGTTGCTATGCATATGCTTTTTATGGCCAGAAGAACTCCTAACTCCTGAATTCTACCTTATTCTGTCCACTTTTTATTTACTGATAGACAAATGTTTCTGGTAAACATATCGAAGCAACTTAGTTGTTCCGAGCAGACAGAAGTGTTCTTTGTGGATAACTAAAGTGATGTAAACCGCTTTTACCAGAGAGAAAATAAATGACTGTCTTCACTATCTGTGTCATTACCTACCCTGTACTTCCCAGCATCACAGGCCTTCTCCCTGCATGAGGCCAAGCTTAATACAAATAACATATTTAGCCCACTGAGGCTAGAGTGATGCTTGCAATTTTAAGCCCTCTGTTTCTGGGGGAACATGTAAAGGTTACACATACTTAGACAGATGAGATTCTGCTCTTTCTCAAGCAGCCTCTTGGGAATTTCAGAAGTAATACTTGCTTGCCCAGCCTCTGATAGTGAGCAATTTATGCCGCCTGTGGCTGCTCTGGTACATTGTGAGCACTTGCCTGCCAATCACCGCCAATATGGAATGAATGCTGTCAGTGACTCAACAGAGATTGCTACTGCTGCCACCGATGCACAGCTTTTCATTTCTTAGTAATGAAAATCTTGGAGAGTACCTTATGGCATAGTGTTTACAAGGAGATGGTTATCAAGGCCTGCAGTGAAAAGCATATAAACAGGCCTTGAGAAACTATAAGCAGACAGGGGTATGTTTTGGTGAGCCAAAAGGAACCAATAAGCTCTCCAGTATACCAGTTCAAATCACAGTAGTGCAGCCTTTAAACACAAGTTATCTGCATGCCTTCATTTAGGTGGGAAATATCATTTCTTAATAGCCCTAAGCCAGCTGTGCATCCAGAACCACCTGTGTTTACAGCATAGTAGTGTAAATGTACAATTGGGCACTGGTGCATAAAGAAATGGATTTGTCCTAAAACAAAAAAATCCTTTATTTTTCAGGACTTGTAATGAGAGTAAAGCTGGATACACCCTATATGTACAATTTGCTTTCAATTTTTTTTTCCTTTAGATTTACCAAAATCATATAATATGAGGTCAAACGTAAACCCTTTAATCTGTATGCAGTCAGGCCCTTGCACTACATAGTGGAAGGTAAATCTAAATGAAATCGAACAACAAAAGTTGTTGTGTGTGTATCCAGCTTAAGACATGCAAGTACCTTCCTGTTTGAGTGCTCTGTTTTGGTTCAGTGAAAGGCTTTTTGGTTAGTGATTGTAAAGTCTCATTTTTTTTTCTTATACTTACCTGCCCTGTGCAGTTAGTTTTGCACAGAGCAGCCCGGATCCTCCTCTTCTCAGGTCTCTCTTCGGCTCTCCTGACCCCTTATCCTAACTAATGCCCCCACAGCAAGCAGCTTGCTATGGGGGCATCCAAGCCGATCTGCAGCTCTGTGTGTCCATTTAGGCACGGAACTGCGGCCCTGAACCGCCCCCTTTAGCTCGCTGACAGTGCGAGGAGAAAAAAAAGCCGATCACCGGCTCAGCAGCAAGGGACATCGGTCCCGAAGCGGAGGAGGCAATAATGCCTCAATTGTGCCCACAGTACCCCCTGCCAGTGCCACCTTACATTGCCACATCACAGTGCCCACAGTGCCCACCAGTGCCACGTATCAATGCCCATAAGTGCCACCTATCAATGCCTACAGGTGCCACCTATCAATGCCCACCATTGCCACCTAACAATGCCCACCAGTGGTGCCAATCAGTGCCACCTAGCAGTGTACAAGATCAGTGCCCATTATTGCCACCAATCAGTGCCCATCACTGCCACCCATCAGTGCCCATCACTGCCACCTATCAGTGCCCATTGGTGCCGCCTCATCAGCGTACATCAATGAAGGAGAAAAATTACCCTTTTAAAAAATTTTATAACAAAATATAAAAAAAAAAAAAAATTTTTTTTAAAAATTCGGTCTTTTTAAATTTTTTTAACAAAAAATAAAAATCGCAGAGGTGATCAAATACCACCAAAAGAAAGCTCTATTTGTGGGGAAAAAATGATAAAAATTTCATTTGGGTACAGTGTTGTATGACCGCGCAATTGTCATTCAAATTGCGTCAGCGCTGAAAGCTGAAAATTGGTCTGGATAGGAGGGGGGTTTAAGTGCCCGGTAAGCAAGTGGTTAAGCCCAGTACACACAATCAGAATATCGCACAAAATACCGCTTTCTAAGTGATCGTACGATATTCTGATTGTTGGTACATACCTTTTGTCCTAAATTTTCCAAAGGGACAAATCCGAAAATTTTTCTCATACAATACTAGATTGTATACGATTTTTGTTTGTTTAGTAAAGTTTTCATCTTATAATGCAAAACAAAATAACCCTGATCAAAAGTTAAAATACCCCAATTATTAATACCATGTATTGTCCCCATTAACCTCAATGACAGCTTGAAGTCTTTTGTGGTATTTGTGGGTGAGGCTCTTGATCTTCTCAGATGGTAAAGCTGCCCATTCCTCTTGGCAAAAAGCCTCCTGTTCCTGTAAATTCTTGGACTGTCTTGCATAAACGGCACGTTTTGAGATCTCCCCAGAGTGCTATCAGCATGGCACATCTTGACTTGGCAATATTTGCCCACTCTCCAAAAACACTCCAAATCTGTCAGATTGGGAGGGCATCTCCTGTGCACACCCCTCTTCAGATCACCCCACAGATTTGTTGGGGTATTCCAAAACTTTAATCTTCTTCTGGTGAACCCATTCCTTTGTTGCTTTGGGTCGTTGTCATGCTGAAAGATGAAGTTCCTCTTCATGTTCAGCTTTCTAGCAGAAGCCTGAAGGTTTTGTGTCAATATTCACTGGTATTTGGAACTGTTTATAATTTCCTCCACCTTGACTAAGGCCCCTGTTCCAGCTGAAGAAAAAACACCCAAAGCATGATGCTGCCACCACCATGCTTCACGGTGGGTATGGTGTTTTTTTAGTGATGTGCAGTGTTGTTTTCGCAACAAACATATATTTTGGAATTATGGCCAAAAAATTCAGCCTTGGTTTCATCAGACCATAACACATTTTCCCACATGCTTTTGGGAGACTTCAGATGTGTTTTTGCAAATTTTAGCTGGGCTTGGATGTTTTTCTTTGTAAGAAAAGGCTTTTGTCTTGCCACTGTACCCCATAGCCCAGACATATGAAGAATACGGGAGATTGTTGCCGCATGTACCACACAGCCAGTACTTGCCCCAGTTATAAGAGGATGTGTAGACTTATGCGACCAAACCCTCCCCCCGAAAGATTTCAGTTTGAGTTGTACAGTTTATAGGTCACGTTAAAGGTGAACAAAAATGTTCTGAAATGATTCAGCTTTGTCTCGTTTTATTACATCACAGAAACCTGACATTTTAACAGGGGTGTGTAGACTTTTTTTATATCCACGGTATGACCATTTAAACAGTTTATTGATTTATTTTACCCTATTCCAAATGATGTTTTTTTTATTTTGAAGATGTGAACAGCAGCAGATGTCTAGAGGCTCCTCCTGCTTATGTTTCCCTGCAGACAGGCTGGGACAGAGCTGGGTCATGTGACAGCTGTATATTGATTAGGAAAAAGGTACTTAGATGTTTTTTTTATTAAAATAATTTCAGTGCCGTCATCCACATACAGAAATGAAATTAAATAGTGTTTAGTATCACTTTAAAGTGGTTGTAAAAAAAAAAAAAAAAAAAAACCTGCAAGACAAAGGCATAATAAGCTAGTATGCATAGCATACTAATTCATTGTGAATTACTTTCCTGAGATCGAAGCACCCGCAACGGTCCTCGTTCACCACTCCAGCGGCCGTCATTGTTCCCGGGGGGTTACTTCCGGGTATCGTGGCTCCACCACTGTGATTGGCCGGAGCCGCGATGACGTCACTCGCGCATGCGCGCGAGCTGCCGGTAATGGCACAGTCTAACTGAAGCAACGGTATTTGCCGTTGCTTCAGTTTGCTTAAGTGTGCATGTGCCGATGACGTCGGCACATGCAAATACAAGGATATCTCCTAAACCGCGCAGGTTTAGGAGATATCCAGTGTAGCTATAGGTAAGCCTAATTATAGGCTTGCCTGTAGTAAAAAGTGTTTGTAAAGGGTTTACAACCACTTTAAGTTCTTTTTTTTTTTTTTTTTTGTTGTGTGTTTTGTTCTGAGTTCCATTGGGAAGATTTTTCTATTTTTCCTGAGATATAATGGGAATTGTGTGGAGATATTTCCAACTTGTGGTTAAACCCACTTTTTTTTACAGTTCTCACTGTCACTGAAACAGGTGTCTACGTTAAAAAAAAATTCTCGTCACCTGTTTAATTGACTATAATATTATAGTTATATTATAATTAAACTATAATATTTTGACTTGGCCATCACTTTCTGTTTCAATGACGTTGGTTACCGGTACATAAACATCAAAAAAGAAAAAAAAAAAATGAACAATTCCCAAATCCATCCACAATTAAAAGAATGTTTGCTGGTGGTGGTCAGATTTTGAGCTCTTTCTGGGTTGTTAAAGTGCCACCAGATATCTCCTTGCCCACTGCTGCACCACAACGGGCCCTGCTTGGCTCTAAGCCCGTCTAGATCATTCACTTCCTATTAAGAATACAGTAGTGTGAAAAATGGATAGCGTTTTGCTAAACTATAAAATACAAGTCCATTACTGTCATCACAGTGATCATCTGTTGCACATTTCCGTTTTACCTTCCTCAGTGGCCGCTGACTTGTTTTAGTAACCTGTTGTCTCTTGTAGTGGATGCATGTTTCCCTTTACCCCACTTACTCCCTCTTCTAAAACCTCTACCTCACCATGGCAACAAATTGATTTATAGTAGGTTATCCACTAGCAGCTCTGCTGCCTACATCCCACCAGGGGCTATTGATTTCCACCATCAGCTGGAATAGCAGATAGCTTGGCGTGATATGGCAGCAATGTTTGTCCCCTGCTACATGAGGAAAGCAAAGCTCTGATCAGTGTAGCAGCATAAACGTATGGCACTGCAATTGTCTGTAATTTCTGTAGAAGCAGTCTAAAGATTACCCATGGGTTTGTGCTATTGTTATACTGGCTGGATGCGCTTTGTACACCTTTAACCCACATTTAATGGCATTCTGTGCTTACTGATAGTGTTGCCTTCAGCACAGTGGTGGAAGTAATGTATTTATTACATTCCAGGACACAGGCCATTGTAGATTATTCTTTACCTGATTGTTATAAAGGTTTCTAAGTCACCATTTTGCTTTGCTAGTGCTCTTACTACTGACCAATGTGTGCAGGCTATGATTTAATGGTTTGGTTAAGCAAATATGTCAACTTTTCTTAGTGGGTTGATAGGGGTTAGTTTTGGCAAATTTGTTCTGTCAGGCCAAAAGACTTTTAGCCACTGGGAATCCGTCTGACTAGATATAATTGGGAATCATTACTTTAGGCAGATATAAAAGACACAAATTAATGTAGCTCTTTAATTTTTATTACAGTAAATTTGTTTTTTTTAAATGCAAGCAGTGTAAGTACCTGAATTTGACATGGTGTGAGCCACTTGTAGTCCCTGCACAGGAAAACATGAGTGTAAGAGGAACAAGCACAATTCGCCAATCACATCATGTGCTGACAAGAAACATGCTGATAGGGTGACAGAGATGGGCTGGTCACTTTGCTGCTTCTCCTTTCACTCTCCAGTCACAGGTCCAGGGTGATCTGAGCTCATAGAAAGTGGGTTGAATGATGGCCATCAAACTGAGGACATCTAGTGGCAGTTGAGAATTTTTTCTCAATAAACTGATTTAACCACTTCCCACCCAAGCCAATTCTGGCATTACTCTCTTACATGTAAAGATCTTATTTTTTTTTTTATTTTTTTTGCTAGACAATTACTCAGAACTGACTAAATGCCTTTTTTGGGGGGGAAAAAGAAAAACCTTCATGAATTAAATAAAAACAAGACATTGTTTACCCCAATTTTTCTGTATAATGTGAAAGATAGTGTTACTCTAATTAAAAAAATACCAAACATGTCACACTTTAAAATTGTGCACTCGTGGAATGGCACCAAAATACAGTACTTAAAAATCTCCATAGACGTTTTAAAAAGTTTTACAGGTTACCAGTTTAGAGTTACAGAGGAGGTCTAGCACTAGTAATGTTGCTCTCGGTCTTACAATTGCAGCAATACCTTACATGTGTGATTTGAACACCGTTTACATATGTGGGCGCGACCTACGTATGCGTTTGCTTCTGTGTGTGAGCACAAGGGAATGGGGTGCTGTAAAAAAAATTCTATTTTTATTTTTGCACTTTCTCTTTAAATGTTTTCTTTTTTCATAACTTTTATGCCTATTACAAGGAATGTAAAGATCCCTTGTAATAGGAATAGGGCATGACAGGTTCTCTTTATGGAGAGATCTGTGGTATACACGTCCCCCCGCATCTCTCCACTATGCTGGAAAGCCTGAGTTTAAAAAAAAATAAATTTGATTTTGGGCTTCCCAGTGTTTACATCTGCCACAGCCGGAAGTGACATGACGTCTTTTTCAGCTTCCAAGGGTCATAGAGAGGGCCAGGGACCATCTGGTCCCTGGCCAGCTCTATGGTAAACCATCAGCGGATTCATTCTCCAGCTCCCTGATCACACGGAGGATGGCGGGAGGGAGGCCATCCCCTCCTGCCGCCTGTAAAAGCAATTAAGCGACTAAACAGCCGCTATGATGGCTTTTACACTGTGGGAAATCGCTGGCTGAAAAAAAAAAAAAAAAAAAAAAAAAAGATATCATTCAGATGTCTTCACGCAAAGTAAATGACGTCTATCTTGGGGAAGTGGTTAAGATTCATGTTAATTATCCAATCATGTGAATTAGCAAATTCCTGTGTATTTACTTCATCGGCACAAGCTTTGGTATTCAGCTTAAATACCAAAGCTAAAATGTGTTGGTTGAAGATTTGCAACTCCTTAGTAAATAGGTCTCAGTGTTTAACCACTTGCAGACCGCCCGCCATACATATACTGCGGCAGGTCGGCCACTTTGCGTCTGATCACGTACCTAGTACGTGATCAAACACTTCTGGGTACGGAGGTATTTGATCACCTCTGCAGTTTTTTTATTTTTTGTGATCTAAACAAAAATACAGACAATTAAAAAAACAAAACAATTTTTTACTTTCAACTATAGAACATATCCAATAAAAAAAAATAATTAAAAATCAAATTTCTTTATCAATTTAGTCCAATATGTATTCTGCTACATATTTTTGGTAACCCTTTATGCACTGTCACTGTACTAATGACACTGGCTGGGAGGGGGTTAAACATCAGGGGCGATCAAAGGGTTAACTGTGAGCACTGATCACTGTATCAGCATCGCTGGTCCCCAAAAAGTGGCAGTTAGTGTCTCGACTGTCCTCCGCAATATCGCAGTGCCGTTATAAGTTGCTGATCGCTGCCATTACTAGTAAAAATATCCCATAGTTTGTAGATGCTTTAACTTTTGTGCAAAACTGATCAATATATGCTTATTGGTATTTTTTACCAAAAATATGTAGCAGAATACATATTGGCCTAAATTGATGAAGAAAGTAAAAAATATATATTTTTTTTCAAAATTGTGGGTCTTTTTTGTTTATAGCGCAAAAAATAAAAACCGCAGAGGTGATCAAATACCACCAAAAGAAAGCTCTATTTGTGGGAAGAAAAAGGACATGGATTATGTTTAGGTACAGCGTCGCACGACCGTGCAATTGTCAGTTAAATTAAGTGCTGTATTGCAAAAAAATGGCCTGGCCATGAAGGGGGGTAAATGGTTAAAGGGGTTGTAAACCCTCAAGATTTTTTTGGAGCAACAGGTGTTTTGCTACAGGCGACAAAAAGCTCAAATGTGAACAGGGGCCTTTAAAATGAATGGGATGTTTCTTGTTGAGTGTTTCTGAGCATCGAGCTTTTAGCTGAAAAATGTTCAAGTGTGAACGACGTCTTCTCTTTCATGCACTTACAATGCATGTATTAAAGCAAAAGCTATAGTAACGCTAGGTTCACACCTATGCATTTTTGCGCCCACGTTTAAATGGGCTGCCGTGCCTACGTTTCCACAAAAAAAGGTGCATGCACCTTTTTAAAAACCTGGCCGCAGTGAAAGCTCATGGTCTCTTTGACCATGCAATTTCCCTGTGATTCCCGCACACACTCTGCAGTTTTGCATGAATGGGGTATGTATTCAGAATGAATGGCAGCCCCGCACGTTTTCACAGCGGGTGATTGCGGGTGTGGGAATCGCTGCAATACCCGTAGCCACATGGAGAAGTGTGAACCAAGCCTCAAACATTGCAGTGTATAGGGAGAAATGAGCCTCGCAGAGGGCTGCAGTGAATAGGTGTATGACCATTAGACAACGGCAGCCTCATGTGAAACTGTGATTGTCTGCTCTGTTGCCAATTGCTGCATTATGGAAAGGAAGGCAGGGGAATGTTTACATGTTCCTCATGCCTGGAAGTACTGCTAACATTTTAGGAAGTCTGGTTGCAGATCAGAGGAGAATAGGAGATGGTAAGCATAGCCTACTTAAAGAGGTTGTAAACCTCCCTTTTGTAAGTTGTACCTAATAGGTAAGCCTAGAATAAGGCTTGGCTATAGGTACTGTAAATATCTCCTAAACATGCACCGTTTAGGAGATATTTACTGTTTACTGCGGGGATGATATCGGCACATACGCTCTGAAGGAACACCTGTCCGTGTCGTTTCTTTAGGAGTGTGCCTTGACCGGCAGCTCCCGCGACATTGGCCAGGTCCGGCAAGTCACAGAGCCGGTATCCGCGGCCCTGGAAGGAAGACGGGCTTCGTTTGCAGGTAGGTGTCACATAATGTGCTAGTATGTGATGCATACTAACTAGCACATTATGCCTTTACTTTGCAGGGAATTGGAAAGGAAGACAAACCCCCACCAGGGTTTACTTCCTCTTTAAAGCCCTACTGGCAAAGTTAACCTGTTATTTTGCCCAGTATGAGCAAGGTAGAGGTTCACTTTAAGATACTCTTAGATGAGATGACAGCCAATCAATCTAGTCTTATTCTGATAATGTTAGTTCTGCCTTTACAGGCTGACAGCATTTCCTCCCTCCCTCCCTCCCTCCCTCCATCTGCCTCTGCATAGCATACACAGGAACACTTAGCCAAGCATTTATATTTATTAAAGGGGCAGAGTGCCTTATAGCTGACTAATCACTTGGTGATCTATTTAAGCAGTCAGTGCTTCTCTCCGGTATACCGCCAGGAGTCCGCGTAGCACTGATTAAGGATATATTGGCTATGAGGACTGCCTGTGGAAGTGGATTGTTTAATCTCTGACCTTTCTTTTGTATGCAGAATGCTGTATTTAGTGATCTTGTAGCCAAAGCCAGCCATAATACAGTGCTCTGTGACAATGTACATGGATAATTGTCGGTGAAAAACACAACCCATACTTCCGGTGACCTCATACAGCACTGCTGTAGCTTCCTGTCTTTTCATGTTTTTGATATTCCAGCCCTGACTTTATCATTCTGGGTTTTTTTTTTTTTTACAGTAAAAGCAAGTGTGCATTAAGCCTAAACAAATACAGATTGTCTGCTTCAAAGCACAATATAGCAAAAAGGTTAATTAAAATGCCTGAGCCATATGTTTTGCATGTGCTCTTTGCAGCTAATCGGCAGACCATCATTTTGACTTGAGCCTCAAATGGGTTAACCTCACTTGCAGCTCTGCAATATAATGCTGTGCTGCCTCTGATTCGCTGATCGTAGTACATCTGTCAGCTGACCTAGCCTGCTCCTTCCATAACTCATATATATTTATATTCTATAAACATGTTCATTGGCCCTCAGGGTTAATGAGTAAGGAAGCAACACTAGTGAGGATGATTCTCTGCCAGCTGAGTTTATATCAATGCTTCCTTTGTGCTCATTGTCCTGAACTGAGGCTTGGTGTATCATCCTGCCTTCCTGGCAGATGAGGTTATAACCTCTATTTCTCACTTGTACTCGGTTCTGCTATTACCGTTAACCCGTTCTCATCCTTTCCAAGACCTCCAGGCCTCCTGCCTTTGCTGATTGTCTTGTCTGCGAGGTCAGAAGCTGAGGCGACATTAGTTAGATTGAAATACAGGAATTTGGCTCCTGCCTTGACAGCTATTGGCTCTACTCTGCCATTGACCCATGTGTTTGTCTTCATTCCAGATATTGCCTTCTATTTCTTATGACAGCCACACCAGCTGAGAGAGAGCAGGCTTGCCAGAAACGAGCAAGATTTCCAGGGATTACTCTTGGAGGGAAAGGAGAGCGTCTTTATTTTATTTTTATTTATTTATTTATTTTTTAGCCCAGTTGTGCCATATTACTCTAGTGATTTTGCAGCTGCTGAGCATGTGAGAGAAACTCATTAGGATTCAGCATGGATCAGCGTTCTAGTGAAACAATGAAATTTAAAAGCTAGGGCTGCAGGATTGCTTTAATGAAAGTCCAGGTTTAGGCCTGCAGCCAGCTTTTTGCCTGCGGCGCCGCTAACAAAGCGCAGCTTCTTAGCACCTTCTTTGACAGTTGCGTTTTGCTTTAAAATCTAATTATTGAGGTGGCTTCAGAGGAGCTGGTGATATCTCTGTGGCTTGCAGGAGAATGGTCATGCACCATTGCTGTGGCTAGCCTGATATGCCCGTGTGCTCAGTGAACACCAGCTTACAGGTTACACATGTGCCCTATGTATGCGTGTGTGTTAGCCTGGCAAAAAAAAAAAATCACTGGTTAGATTTTCAACATCTGACCAGCTACTGTATTCTACCAGCTGTTATGACCTCTTGTCAAGGATACCGACATTTTCTTCATCATCACGGATCAAACTGACAAAGATGTGAGATATGTTATCAAAGTAACAGTTTTAAGCCGCCGCTTGTCTGATCAATGTAACGTAGGTGTTTTACCCTGTATTGTTGTTAGAGTTCTGTGGCGTGTACAGCGGCTGGCGATTGTTTGATTTCCACACCAGGACCCCGTCCCTTTGCGAGAACATGGTTTATTGACAGGAAATGCGCTCTGCCTGACAGCCATTTTGTGGTTGAGATGTGTTTCCCTGTGCTGCCGGCCTCCCTCGAGACTGAGCAGGAGCCGTTCCCAGGAAAATGGAGGCCGCCGCCACATCTGAGTGACACCCATGAAATTATGGCACGTAATTGGGTGTGTAAAACTCTGTCTAAAGTGTTTAGATATAACAAAGCCCTTGCCAGTGGGAGGCATCCAGCTTTGTGTATGAGAAGTGTTTCTTGGCTCTTTATGTAGGCCAGTGATCCTCTCCCCTTCTGAGCTGCTGGTAATCATGTACATGCAGCCAACATCATTGCATAGAGTGTTAACAAGGGTAAGCCGTCCTGCACAGCCTCTGCAGAAAACCGGCTCCCCTCCTTTCTGGGACAGAACAATGCCGCCTGTTACACTGCCGTATAATAGCTGAAATAAAATACTTCACAAACCTCTTGTATAGGTGAAGATGTGCTGCTCTCACATGCCCCGTGAATGGGGCTGTCTGGCAGGTATTGTTCAGCCGTCTTTGTGAGATTGAAGCAGTTTAAAACTTGACAGATGGAGAGCTGCTCTCTCACTTTGAGGCTGATCAATAGAGGTTGATCCTGCGAATGGTTGCTTTTTTTTTTTTTTTTTTTTTTTTCCCTTCCCTTTTTTTTTGTTTGCATATCCGCTCAGGTCCTGAGGAGAAAAGCGGAGGCTTTGTTTGTGTTTTCATTTTATTAGATCTGCTTTTTATGTTTTGCTAGTGAAGTCTTAGGTTGTTTTGCCTCTGGTTTATACAGTATGCTTCATATATTCTAATATACATGCTCCTTCTCTGGTAAGGTGATGTCCCGAGGACAGAAAGTGAGGGAGATCTCTCTAAGGCCTCATTCACACTGACTATGTTAAACCTGCGTTTATGTGAGTTTAGAGGTCATTTCTAAAGGCATGTAAATCTCAATAAGGATTTTTCAATAGCGCTTTTCACACTGAATGCTTACCTGCATTTTAGGTGCGGTCAGTTAAAGAGTAACTCCAGCTTTTCCTCCCCAAAACAGGTGCATGTAAATAAATCACGACCACACTCAGTTTGTGTATCATTTTCCGCCTTTAGCAGTATGCAGGTTTTTGTGTCTGTGATGTCACCTCTCCTCCTGGCTCCATTTCTAAGTTCTCTGGTTTACTGTTTCCTTCCTTTTTCAGTACTGATACTATATATCACCCATGATCTTTTGAGCCTCTTTAGCATCAGGGCGGCTATGAGAATCACTTGTAGCAGTTCTGGGAGTTGATGTGGGTGGGTCCTAGGGGTACTGTGGGTGTTTCTGGGCCTTCCTGTGGATGGTAAAAGGTGTAAATGTGTCATTCCTGTCTTGCAGCATGCCAAATAATAATGGCTTGCTGCAAGACTACAGAGGAAGAGCTATAGGAGGTTATTATGCAGGTGTTCCCTTCATATGTAAATGAATTACTTTAGAGAGCAGGGCTCTGGGAGGGCGGGATCTGAGGGGTGGGACTCTCCCTGTTCACATTGCTCGGCATATTTAACTGGGCAGGATTGAACTCCAGTTGTGATCCATTCAATCCTGTCCAGCAGCATCACAGCAAGCTTTTTGAACAGGCTGTGTATGAGGTGCTCCTGTTTAGTGCGTTTTGAGATCGCAGGTAGAATCGCTACAAATCTGCTGCAATCCCAAAATGCCCAGGTGTGAATGGAGCCTAAAAGTGATGAGTTGGTTCTAGAGCCGCCCAGATCACTTTTACCTGAAAGACCATTGCTGGCTCAAATAAATCTAAACCAAGCCCAGGGCTGCAGGAGCTTTGAGCTTGCGTTAATATCCAAGTACCAGACAGTTTTAAAGCATAACTTGGTAGACAAGAGGTTAAAAAGCAGGAGCATCTAAATGCAGGAAAAATGATCTGGGAGGCAAATAATAATGGAGTCCTAAATAGCTGTAAAACCTGTCAGAGGTTTAAACTTTCCCATATTATTCCAAACTTTAAAAATGGCTGGAAGAACTTTAACAGCTATTTGTGTGACTTTGAAGGTGGAGAAAACTGTAATTGCAATTTTATAATCAACTGCTGCTGCACCCATTTTTATGATGGGCTATAATTTTAATTATGTGTGGGCTGGGCTTTTAACTTCTTTTTAAGGTGCTTCTAGAAGTGCATGTTGTCTTAGATATAAAAGCCTATATTTTGTTTGTATATGCATGAAATCGTTCTACCACCATGATGATATCCACTGAATAATGCATGTTATATTCAACACAAGTGCAGCAAAAGGGTCAGTTAAGGATTTCCACTATGCTGGGAAATTCCTGAGATCTTTATATTCAGAATTGACAGCGGACAAAGCCCAATTATCTTGTGTCATTGGAAATGATCTCATTGTTGCTGATAAATGTCTGGCTTAACATACACATTACATTTTGACCATAAAATCTGTGCAATCAAGTTTTACCAAAACGATGTAAAATGAGGACTTGCCCAATCTATTTAAGCTGTATCCAACCAAGGGAACACTTTTGTTGGTAGTTTGATACGAGATTGTACAATGATACTGTAGTGCATATGGTAAGCCTTATGCCCTGTACACACTATAGGATTTTCCGCTGGAAAATGTGTGATAGGACCTTGTTGTCGGAAATTCCGACCGTGTGTGGGCTCCATCACACATTTTCCATAGGAATTTCCGACACACAAAGTTTGAGAGTAGGCTATAAAATTTTCCGAAAACAAAATCCGTTGTCGGAAATTCCGATCGTGTGTATACAAATCCGACGCACAAAGTGCCACGCATACTCAGAATGAATTAAGAGACGAAAGCTATTGGCTACTGCCCCGTTTATAGGTCCGACGTACGTGTTTTACGTCACCGCGTTCAGAACGATCGGATTTTCCGACAACTTTGTGTGACCGTGTGTATGCAAGACAAGTTTGAGCCAACATCCGTCTGAAAAAATCCATGGATTTTGTTGTCGGAATGTCCGATCAATGTCCGACCGTGTGTGCAGGGCATTAGACATATTGCATAAGATGTCACATACTGTTATCTTTTTTTTCTTTGATGCATCTATTGTTGACAGAATCGGGAACTATTGTCGATTTCTCCATTAAGATGAGATTTATAGGACGATTGAGAATCAGGCTGGTTGGTTAGACCTTTAAGACTTTGGTAACTAATGAGTTTAAAGTGTAAGCTCACCTTCACAGAAAATCTGCAAGGCAATATTAAACTGGACCCTCTCCCCATCCTCCCAGTCCTGTTGTATTGTAGTCCTGCGATCCTGCTCTGTCAGAGACCGGAACGGCACTTCACTGATCCCCCCGCGGCTTAATCTCCTTTCCATGCCTCTCAGTGTGTACAGACAAGAGGCAATCTAATTTGTCACATGGACGGGGCTGACCAATTGGAATCCATCTAGCTTGTCCTGTCAGCACTACAAGGAAAGGAAGCCAGAAGGGTTTCAAATCCCCGCACCGGTGAAGCAGGTTTCCGGTCCCTGACAAAGGGGGATAGCGGGACTACAGTACAGCTGGGCCAGGGGAGGGGGTCCCAGTGTAAGGTCACCTTACAGGTTTTCTGTAAAGGTGAATTTACACCTTAAATGTGTAAGATACCTCAATAATTTGGGCCGCCTACATTTGATTTATTTAAACAAGGAGAACTTTGTCTGGGACGTATATATTTCTGTTTATGCTTTTAAAATCAATTTCATCTGTGTTAAAATGTACATGCGATTAGATGCATTCCGAGTAATCTGCCCCTGAATGCAAGAAAACCCACAGTATGCGTTGTATGCATTTAGAAATGTGTTTTATATGCATTTATGGTTATATAATTGCCTGCTCGCCTGAATGAGGTCTTTGCGTGTGATTAGCAGCCCAGGTCACCCAGAAATAGAGACTAGCACTTTGATGTCATGGAAGTGCTGTAAATCTTGTCTGGATCTCAGCACTGCAGCAGGAGACCAAATTGGAAGCGGCTTTGTCTCAGTGCGTTTTGTGTGGGTAACAGATGGAGATGAGCAGAGGAACATGCATGAAGCTAATAATCACATAGTGAATGATGCCCTTCAGTTCTCCAATGATAAACATCGCATTCTATGACAATATGCACTGCCCTTAGATCTCCTGTTTGCTCTTGGTTGGTGCCATTAGGAGAAGCCTGGGTCTCATACAGAGATTTTAGGATTAGCATGAGATAATCTTATGTAAATAATATGCGGCAGTATCTTCTTGATGCAGCCTTAGATGTGAAAAAGCTTTCATTTATTGTCAGAGCTTTAAAGTGGACCTGAAATCAAAAGTAGATGATTTGCTATCTTATAGGAAATGCCTAAAATGTTAATAGTGCCTAAGCATTACCCTGAAAAATGTACCTTTTTGTCTTCCAATTCTCCTTCTAAAATATAGTTGACTCTTTCCTGTGTCTAGACACTGCTGCACCTTCAGCTCCATTCAGACTTGCTGTATATCTGCACTGCTGTCTCCACTGTTGTGACTTTTGGAGTGAGATTTTGTGTTGTCTCTGCTGTGCTGCTCATTTTTCTCCCTGCTGAAGAGTAATCTGCACCTGAGGACCTGCTGTACAAGAATCTCCCTGCCACTGCTACTTCCTTTTGTAGATCTGTGCTTTCTCTACCTCTCCTGCTGCCTCCTGAACATTACCAGTCATCAGGGGTCCGCTTTGGCTTGGTTAGTCAATACCAGTAAATAGATTAGTAAACAATACTGGTAACTATCCATTTGTTCTCTGCTTGCCTTTTTGCCAAACCTTCTATAGTTCACCTCCTCTTAAACTGTACCTTTCCGAAGTCTAGAGGTAATTTTTATCTTTGTGTTTTTCTGTTCAAAAGGTTTTTTTAACTTTTTTTGTCACAAGAGTTTAGAGGTGGAGCAAATGCACTGTAACCCAATTTGGTACATACAGATAAAAATGCTTTCCTGACAAATCTAGATGTGGCTATTCTGCTATTTACCCTAATTAGGATTTTCACTTTAAATGTAAAGCCAGCAATACATGGCAAGATTTATCTTGTTCAGTCCTGTGGGGCAAAATGTTATAAATCTATTGATTACCTTGCCTGAGCTAAACCAAGTGTGTGTAGGAATCTCTACTGCAACTGCTGTCAGATACCCAAACAGTGACTGCATCTCATTGGATCCAGCTGCTGTTCAGCCAACAATTTTCTGACAAACTCCTTTAGCTTTCAATTCAAAGGATGGCAGCTGGGAGGGTGCCCACAAGGCCACCTTTTGGCTAGAATGTTGTTTGGTTCTGGCTGAAATTCTGTCTGTGTATGGCCAGCTTAAAGGGGAACTTCACCCAAAATCTTTTACATTTGGCACTTTTTTTTTTTAGGGGGAATGGGTAACTGAATTTGACGGCTATTTGAGCGGAAGTTCGCGCCCCCCCCCACCACCACACACACACACATACCCCAGGTCCCAGAAGGCTGTGGGACCAATCACAGTGCAGCGCGACTTGCATATGCGGTTTCCCTTAGGGTCCTTTCACACTGGGGCGGGGGCAGTGTTGGCCACTAGTGGGGCGGTTTTACCCCTGCTAGCGGCTGAGAAAGGGTTAAAAACCACCGCAAAGCGCCTCTACAAAGGCGCTTTGCCGGCGGTATAGCCGCGCTGTCCCATTGATTTCAATGGGCAGGAGCGGGGAAGGAGCGGTGAATAATACCGCTCCTTCCCCGCTCCAAAGATGCTGCTGGCAGGACTTTTTTTCCCGTTATGCCAGCACACCGCTCCAGTGTGAAAGCCCTCGGGACTTTCACACTGGATACAAAGCAGTGGCACTTTCGGGTTGTTTTGCAGGCGCTATTATTAGCGCAATAGCGCCTGCAAACCGCCCCAGTGTGAAAGGGCCCTTAGTGAAGATAATGGCGGCTTTAATGGGCTTCATACGAAGCCCATTAAAGTATTGGCTTGGGTGAGAATATTACTGGATCCGGGGACAGGTAAAGTGTCCTTATAATCTAAGTCCGCAGTGGCAGTATTTGTGGCTGCTGACTTTTAATTTTTTTGAGGAGACTGGAGCTCCTCTCTAAAATGTAATTTAAACATACATCATTTAAACTTTCAATAGTTTGTGCCGTGCTTTACAATATAAAGGGAGACCATACAGCGACTTTACAATTCAATACAAGAGGGTTGGGAGGGCCCTGCTCCTGCTAGCTTACAATCTAATAAATGCTGCTCGTACTCACAGTGGGATTCGTTTTCTGCAAAATACCTGGTTTATCCTGCTGTTATTCATCTCCCCCTCATGTCTATGTCCCCACTGCAGTTGGGGATTTTGCAGAACAGGGTTTGCAGCTAGTGCACACGCTCAGTTTTCAGTGTATTTTTAATGCTGCTCATTTCCTCCATATCACATCTGAGCAGCCCATGTGACTATAGTCACACAGGTGTGTGTATACACAGTGGTAAATGACAGCCCACTCCCTCCCTCCCTCCTCCTCCTCCATCCATGCCCACTAACCAGCTAAACACAACGGGGGCATGATATTACATCTTGATTGATGTTGATAGAGGCTTCACCTTTTTCTATTCTAAGACGCAGGCTGGAGGGGCGTGACACAGCCTCTGACTGGCAGAAATCTGCCTACACCATGTTATTATCAAAATAGACTTAATTTCAAATATATATTTAAATGATCATTTAAACAGTTTATTGATATTTATTATATATTTTTAATTTCTCTGTATTCCAAACTTGTTTTTTTTTTTAATGAACTTGTGACCAGCAGCAGACGACTAGAAGCTCCTCCTGCCACTGTTTCCCTGCAAACAGGCTGGGAAAGAGGCAGGTCATGTGACAGCTGTATATTAATTAGGAAAAGGGTACTTAGATGTGTCCTTTTTAAATTTTAATTAAAATAATTAGTGCCATCATCCATATACAGAAATAGAACGGATAATGTAAATTAAACAGTGTGTGTGTCTGATATCACTTTAACCATTCCCTATTCTGCTTTTACAAGGCGCATCAAGTATAATCACATGCTGCTAAATTATAGCATCTCTAGGTTGCTGCTAAGTATAGTGATGTATGAACACAACTGTATCTTAATGGTCACTGTATGGGCCTTGCAATTGAAACCGCAATAGCCCTGCTTCCCACTGAGATTTAAGAGAAGCTGGTGGTTGTAGGGGACATTTTAGTGCATCTGAAGCAAATAGAGGAGTTTTCAGTTACACTGAAATCCCTTTAAGTTGCTTAGCTAAACTAGCACATAAGACCCTGGTCTCCAGGGTTGGCGACACAGGTAATTTCTGATCTTCAACAGGAGTTCTGAATGACAGATTATATGTTCATTTTAATTCCCTTAAATGTGGAAAATTGGACCAGTCATAGAAATCGCTGGCAAAAATGTACAGCCTTTGTGCTAAAATGTCCTTACACCTACATTTCTCAGCATTTTTCTACATATTTCCAAGGATGCTCTTGGACGTTGTGTGCGGCTCAACTGAGCCAATTGCAGGAGTGTAGCTGTCGGCTTGAATTGGCAGCGTGCAGATAATTAAGTGGCTCTCCTCCTATCTACAGCACATACACACTGCAAAGCTTCTCTGAGACATGTAAAACAAAACATCAAGGAGATCATTACAGTACATCATTTAGGTATCGCTATCTTTAACCTCCCTGTGCTTATGATTGTCAGTCCTTTCCAATGTATCTTTCCTTGGCAGCCCAATTATAGTCTAGAATTACAAAAAAAAGCTCTGGAAGTGATACAGTTTTTGCAAACACAGTATGTACATGTGGTATTATGAATGCCTATTAAAAAGCTGACACGCTCCCCCCTTCTCTCTCTCTCTCTGCCCTGGCTGATTGCAGCTCCATTTGTCATCTTTTACAGCTTCTCAAGAATATCTAGAACATAGTGCTGCTTCCTATGTACGCTTCTGATTTTATTAACATTTTTTTTCATCTGTCTTAATTTTAAAGACATTGCCATCTGCACCTTTCACATTCAGGCATTGCATCAATTTACGTGTTCCTCCTCACTTGTTATTCCTGCCCATACTGGATTAAGATCCTTACTATTCCTGCTATTGACAAAAAATGTAAAACAACTCTGCATAGATCTATTTGAGTCATAGCCAACCTGGATCTGGCAGCTTTTGAGGAACTACAAGCTTCAAATTGTCCTTGCAGGGCATGTAAAGACCTTTTTTTGGTATGTGTTGAGCAAGACTATACTGGAAATGAGAGAGCTTTCTTCAGCTGGGGCATGAGCCGCACCTGGTTCCGTAACCTCTACCCACTATAGCAAAAAAATACATCTGTTGTGGTCTTTGTCTCCATTAGGCTACTTTCACACTGAGCCGCTTTACAGGCGCTACAGTGCTAAAAATAGCGCCTGTAAAGAGCCTCTCCTGTCTCTCCATTGTGAAACCCCGCTAGTGGGGAGCTTTTAAACCCCACCCCTAAATAGCACCGCGAAAACGACTGTAAAGCAGCACTAAAAAAAAACCGCAGCTTTACCGCCGACGCCCACCCCAGTGTGAAAGTAGTCTAAGGCTTAGTTTACACTTGCAGTCAGGTGGCGATCCCCCATCGCAACTGGCGGGCAGTATCGCTGCTGAACCCGACCAATTCAAATAAATAGGGCCTGCTGCAATCACAAGCCAAATGCTAGGCTCTGTATTTCCATTCAAAAACCTGTTCAGCTGTAAACGAAAAAAAGAAAAAACTTTTTTTGGGAGGTGGCAGTGTCATAGTTTAGCAAAGGAAAAAAAGCAAAGCTGACACCACTTGGTCCACAAAAAATGCTGTGGTTTTTTTTTCAGCCCCAAAGAGGGCTTATGGTGTTTGAGGGCATTTTTGACAGATTAACAGGTATTTTTCTGTACTCGAGAGGGTCTTTAAAGAGGTGGTAAACCCTGGCTGAAAAAAAACAACCTGTAAGGCAAAGGCATAATGAGCTAGTATGCATCACATACTAGCTCACTTTGCTTTTGTCTTACAGGTTGTTTTTTTCATTATGAAAAAAAAAGCTCATTATGAAATACCTTAGAACTAAGCCGTCAAGCGGCACCTGCACACCGCTGAGACGGCTGACCTCTTCCCTGGTGTTTCTTCCGGGTTCGCAGGCTCCAGCGCTGTGAGCCACCGGTTTACAGTACGGGCTCTGAAGGTCCGGCACCGCAAGCCGGACCTAGGGAGCGCATGCACCGATGATGTCATCGGCTGCATGCACTATGAATATCTCCTAAACTGTGCAAGTTTAGGAGATATTCACAGTACCTACAGGTAAGCCTTACTATAGGCTTACCTGTAGGTACAAGTAAAAAATTTGAGTTTACTTCCCCTTTAGAGAGAATAACACTATGTGCATGTATTGCAGACACTTGCAGCATATGTTTTGTTTTTTTCTTTTTAGCCTTGACATTAAAGTGGTTGTAAACCCCAAAAAAACAAACCCTGTAAGACAAAGGCATAATGAGTTAGTATGTATCACATACTAGCTCATTATGACGTACTTAACATAGAACGAAGCTGTTGCAGCGGCCCCGCACACTGCTGTGACCGGCGACATTTCTCCCAGAGTTATTTCCGGGTTCACGGGCTCCGGCGCTGTCATTGACCGAAGCCGCGATGACGTCCCAGCACGCTGCTGAAGAAACGCCACAAGCGAGTTGTTTCTTCAGTGCGCATGTGCAGATGTCGTCGGTGCAAGCGTATATGGTATATTTCTCCAAAACCATGCAGGTTTAGGAGATATTTACAGTACCTACAAGTAAGCCTTATGCCGCGTACACACGGTCGGACTTTTCGTCTACAAAAGTCAGACAGCCTGTCCGACATACTTCCGGCAGACTTTCGGCGGACTTGCGGCGGACTTGCGGCATACTTTCTAACGAACGGACTTGCCTACACACGACCACACAAAAGTCCGACGGATTCGTACGTGATGACGTACACTGGACTAAAATAAGGAAGTTCATAGCCAGTAGCCAATAGGTGCCCTAGCGTGGCTTTTTGTCCGTCGGACTAGCACACAGACGAGCGGATTTCGGGGTCCGTCGTAGTTACGACGTAAAGATTTGAAGCATGTTTCAAATCTAAAGTACGTCGGATTTGAGGCTAAAAAAGTACGTTGAAAGTCCGGAGAAGCCCACACACGATCGGATTACCAGCCAGCTTTAGTCCGTCAGCGTCCGTTGGACTTTTGTAGACGAAAAGTCCGACCGTGTGTACGCGGCATTATAGGCTTACCCATAGGTGCAAGTGTTGTAACAGGGTTTACAACCACTTTAAAACCACATTAAAAAAAGCCTGAAGGCAATCTAAGCCCAAGGATCAAAATCTATTTTAGCTTTTCTGTATTTAAATGTGGCGGCTGCATTAGTTTTTTAATTTTTCAGGCTAAGAATTATTCTCGCCAGTACGGAAATGGTATCAAACATGCAGGAAATGTTTTACACATGGACCATTCTGAGTAATTTTAAGGATAATTAAAGCAAAACCACCATTCTCCGATTATTTCTTACAGATCTGCCTGTTCCTTGCTGTGTTCAGAATTAGATTAAACTTCAAGGCCCCTTTTAACCACTTGTCGCCAAAACACGTACCTGGTACATCATTTGACTTCAAGTGGTTGGATCGGGGTGATGCCTGCAGCGGACGATCGGTTCTCTTGTAGTAATCGCTTGTTTCAAGCAGCGGGAGGGGGACGTCCATCAAAACCCCCCCCACGTAGCCTTTTACGGCTGGCTTGGGCTCTCCCGACCCACCAGGAGACTTAAGCTACTAGCCGGAACGTTGCGCCCTTTATTGTAACCCGGAAACAGTTACATTAGATCAATTCCAGTTTACCGTCATCTTAACGGCACCGTTTTTGGAAAATCTAAAGTACTCAAAAAATGCTGATCTTGGCATTTTTGAATGCTTTCAAGTGTGAAGAAAGGATTTGCCCCAGATCCCTCCATAAAGTGTACCTGTCACATGCCTTTTGCTGTCCTTGTGACAGCAATAAATGTGATATAAAAAAAAAAAAATCAGCAGTGTAAAAAAATTCAACATTAATAATTGAAATTTTTTTTAAAGTGCCCCCCTCCCAGCGCAAAAAGGCAACCGCACTCAAACTGCAATCGTCCCACATATAAGGTATTGCCACGATCGTCGGATCATGGGCAGTAATTCTAGCACTAGACCTCCTCTGTACATCTAAAGTGGTAACCTTAAAGGCTTCTAAAGTGTCGCTTATGGATAGTAAAACTTACATAGTTTGTCGACATTGTGCAGGCGTGCGCAATTTTAAAGCGTGACATGTTTGGTATCTGGTTACTTGGCGTGACATCATCTTTTATATTTTACAAAAATTATGTATTATGTACAAAGCATTATGTATTGTTTTTTTGCATTAAAATGTTGAAAAAGTATTCTCACCCCCCCCCCCAAAAGAAAAAACTCCTTAAAAAAAAAACTGCAAAAATTCCGTGTGACATAAAAAAAATTGCAAAACCCACCAATTTATTCTCTAGGGCCTCTGCTTTAAAAATATATATAATCTTTGGTGGTTCTAAGTAATTTTCTAGCAAAAAAACAAACAGATTTTCATAAGGAAACAAAAAGTGCCAGAAAAAGCCTGATCTTAGTGGTTAAACATACTTCTCACCCCCCACCACAAATAATTGTGTCATTGGCATTTGAGCAAGAATTTCGGAGGGTTGATAAAAAGTTAGTATAGCGCGTTATAGTATAGTTAAAATGATTGCGTTAATGTGGTAGTGCTCTCTGCTTGAACTGCTTAGCAGTTGTTTTTATAAATTTGGGAGCTGTGGATTACAATTAGCTGTCATTAATTCTGTTCAGCAGAAATATGTTCTATTTAGTGTACAACCAAGAGGCAGGCTTGAGTGAGCTTAAACACATGAAATCTAAATTATGCCGACAGCACATTAAACTGCAGCAGGAGGGGGGAGAAAACCGAGAGAAAATGGATTCCCTGCAATATGGCTTTGTAATAAGCTCATTTGCCAGAGGCGAGGTGCTGGGGCTGCATCATGAATCCTTGGGTATACATTTCACTGGAAAGCGGCTTGACTTTACCTTGCAGAAAAAATACAAGGATTATTGTATTGTTCTGCTGGTATCCTGTATTTATTAGTGGAAGGCGGTGACTGTGAAAGCTATATCTTGTGCATCTAATTTGTTTCCAGTTCACCAAGGAAAGCGGATCGAATACCAAGGTCAGAGCTGCACGAATGTCAAAGATTTGACGAATGTTTATCGCGTCGTCATACAATAGAGCGTTTCTGTGGCCTCCAGGAGCTAGTCAAATTCCATCTGTCATTTTTCTAGTACCCCTTTAGAAATCAATAGTAAGGTGAGCTGCAGCAGGTAAAATGGGCAAGTAGTAGTGAAATTTGTCCAGCAACTCCCACAAAGTAAAGTGCTCTCCTTA
>JBBDGP010000268.1:3135000-3382026 GCA_037952835.1 Lithobates septentrionalis | reverse complement strand
GTAATACTGATTTCATTTTTTTTTTTTTTTTTAAGTTCTATATTCAGTTTAGCGAAATAAAGTCTCACCAAAGTTTTGCATTGTTATTCTTATCCTGTCCTTTTAGGTGTCCCAGATCCTAAGCTAGTATGGTCAGCAGGAATTTCCCTTCCTTCTACCCTTGGCCAAGCATGCTGCTGACAAGGAGATGAATATTTAATTAGTTCCTAGTCTAGCCATAGACGGAGCAATTTTCTTTCCTGCAACCCATGGTTACAGGGATGAAAATCACAAGATTCTTCCAGTGGGAGAAGCCATCCCCAACAGGATAACACAGTTATTATTGCTAGCAGCTATAACAGCCGCTAGCAATAATCGCACTTAAAATCCAACAGGCTTGTTGTACCCAAGTTGATCGATTTGATCAACTTGGGTACATTCAGCCTGCTCATACTTGGTTTCATTTTTGGCCAGGTTCCTGCTGAACCGGCCGAGATTTGAGCTGTCTATGGCAAGCTTTAGCGACCATGCTTTTCTTGGACAGCAGAAGTGTGGTTGAGGGAAGATCTGTCAGTAGTTATGCAGGGGGGAATGACAGGAAGAGGAGAAAGCGATTGGTAGTGGGAGGAGGGGGAAAACAATGACTGGCGGAGGCAAGGGGACCAAATAAAATTTTAATGAGAGAAGAGGAGAAGAATGAGATTGGCAGCGGGAGGTGGAAATGGAGTAATGATAGCAGGAGGGCATAGCAGAGGGAGTGATAGCTACTGGGCTTTGCTAGAACATCCCCATAGGAACACCCATAAATCGGGCTTCGTACAGGGGTGGGAGTCACAGTCAGAAATACAAGACCTAAAGAAGTGCTTTTCTGTCAAATGTTTTTGCATATCGTTTGTGAATGCAAATGTTTTTTTACATGAATCGCTAGACCAGCGGGTAAGCTTTTATTACTCCTGAGACCTATTTAATGATTAAAGAAGATGGAGACTTCTTTAACACTTTAGATGTCTGAAGGTGAAAAAACATACATGTTCTACAAATACTTTTTTGTGGGGGGTACAGCACCAAATAATGTCTTTCACAGTGCCTGGATACTAAGCACTGTTCAGCTGTCTTCTGGCATTGTGAAGGTGAACAACAGCTGCTGCTACTGAGAAAAGTTGCACTGCCTACCTGACCCCTTCTTCCTTCTCCTCCACATTGCTTGGATTATGCATCATGGTCTGGGAATGGGCAAAAGAGATCCTGTCTTTCAACATTTCCTCCTCCATTCACAGAAGGTGATGCATTGTGGGACTATAATAGAAACGGTGCAAAATGGACAAGCGAGTGGTGCAACATTTTAACAATAGCAGCTGCTGTTAACCTTCCTGAAATTCTACTTTAATATTGAGTCTAAGATTTATTTATTTTGTTACATTTTACTGTAAACTCTCGTGCATTTTATTCATGGTGTTAAATTTCCAGCCTTCTTAAAGTTTAGTCTTGATTTCATTGCAGCTGCTGCTGTTTGATTATGACAAGGTAGAGTTGGCAAATATGAACAGACTCTTTTTCCAGCCACACCAGGCAGGTCTCAGCAAAGTGGAAGCCGCGGAGCACACACTGAGGTATCTTCCCTTTTATAGTGGTTTGTTTTAGCCTGGGTTCACACTGTAGGAATGTGTGAACCAGCGCGATTCCAGCACCAGGTACCGCATCGCATCTCTCCCACAGGCAGTTCACACTGCCTTCTGTGAATTTCGGACAGTCATTGCACTTTTTTGTGCGAATCCAATGTGAGTTCCGCCATACAGTTTACATGGCTGAACTCGCATTGCATGTGATCAGCACAGCAGTGCGGTTGTGAATCACATGCAATGTCTGTGTTCGCTATAGTGTGAACCCAGGCTTACAGTGAACATTTTCTGACATTGTAGAATGTACCTAATACTTAGTCTCTGTATTGGTTGTTGGGATGGCATATACTGTATGGGTCAACACTAGCCATTGTACAGTTAGATTTTCACTAGAAATTAGGGTTGTCCCGATACCGATACTAGTATCGGTATCGGCACCGATACCAAGCACTTGTACTCGGGCAAATGCTCCCGATGCTTCCGCCGATACCTTGACTGTCAGCGGTGATGGACGTGTGGGGGAGTTACAAGCTTCTCCCCCCGCGGCTTTCAGCTGCTTAGTGACATACAGCGGTGATCGGTGCTTGTAATTCCCCCACACGCGATCACCGCTGACTGTCACCTCCTCCTCCTTAGTCCTCCTCCGTTCCTCTGTCCCCCTCCTCTGTCCTGCTCCATTGCTGTGTCCCCCTCCGTTCCTCTGTCCCCCCCCCCCCCCCCCCCGCTGTCCTCCTTCTTTGCTCTGTCCCCCTCCGCTGTCCTCCTCCGTTGCTCTGTCCCCCTCCGCTGTCCTCCTCCGTTGCTCTGTCCCCCTCCGCTGTCCCCATCCGTTCCTCTGTCCCCCTCCGCTGTCCCCATGCGTTCCTCTGTCCCCCTCCGCTGTGCCCATCCGTTCCGGCTTTCCGTTGTCCCCCTCTCTCTTCGTCTGTCCCCTCCGTTCTGCTGTCTCTCTCCGCTGTGTGTATGGAGAGAGTCAGCTGACTCTTTCCATTCACATAACTGAAACATTGTAATCTCCTGTGATTACAATGTGTCAGTTTATGAATGGAGAGGAGCCGTTGTCTTCTCTCCATTCATTCTCAGTGCAGCTGACGCTGCAGAGAAAGGGACTGGGGAATCTCTATCCTCAGTCTATTTCTCTGTCTCAAGGGGGAGATATCAGAGGTCTGTTAAGACCCCTGATATCTCACCAAAGCCCCCCAACAGGGCTGATTAAAAAAAAAAAAAACACACATAGTGCAATAAAGAATAAAAAAAAAAATTGTAAAAAATAATAAATGTAAATGAAAAAAACAAAAACACACACACAGACACCGTTCACTATACCCCCACCCCCACCCCACCCCCCCCTCAAAAAAAAAAAAAAAAAACTGTCACGTGACATTAAAAAAAAGTATCGGTAATCGGTATCGGCGAGTACTTGAAAAAAAGTATCGGTACTTGTACTCGGTCCTAAAAAAGTGGTATCGGGACAACCCTACTAGAAATGATCATTTTCTAAATGTCTTGTTTTTTAACAGTTGATGGGTGTAAAATGACAATTGTTTTCAACTGTAGTGAGCTGTAAAAAGTGGAGAAGGACGAAAATTTTTCTAGTTTCTTATCTAAATAAAAGATCTAAGTGCATGTGGAGGTCACAAACATTTGTTTAAATGGATGTGTGTGTGTTTTGAAAATATATACAAATATTGCACATAAAGGTTTGTGTAAATTTACCCCTGTGAAAATTGAAAAATGCTGTAGTAAATCTCGCTACTACAGTGATCGCCCATAACTTCTGGGTCCCGTGCCGAGTGGCTGCCCTGTTCCATAGTAAACACAGGGGGTCACTCGCTTAGCACAGTGTCCATTCAGAAAATGCTGTGCATTTTTTTTTTTTTATTCAGTGCAAACCATTCTCAAATTGGACAAGGGGAAGAAACGGAGCAGTGATGTCACGATCTCCACCTTGACCAATCATAGAACGCTTTGTATTAATTTAGAGGGTTGCAAGGCATTCTGGGAATGGGGCCCATGCCAACTGAGTGGCCTCCTGCATTCACAATGCAGTATGGCAGCCACTACTGCTAAAGCAGTAGCATAATCCGAAGTGCTGACGCGTTCCAGCCTAAGCCTTCATCATGATGCATGATGCTATGATGAAGGCTTAGGCTAAAACACATTAGAATTTTGGCTTATGTTACTGCTATAATGCTCAAATAAAAGTTTTTTTAACGAGGAAGCTGTCGAGTTGCTGGCTTGTACTTGCCATAGTAAAAGGGCTGCGGGTGAGAGGTGTCTGTAAATGGACTTCTGCTGTTCTCCACCCCACCACTACACTATTATATCAGGGTTCTGATAGTGTACAGTTCAGTGCAGAGCACAGTAAAGCCTTCTTAAAAATAGATGGTACTTCTATGTCTCCACATTTCCCTTACGTATCTAAAGAATAAGAGGATTATTCTTTATTTCAGGACAGTGGGTAGAGGCATGCAAAACATTGCTTTATGCCCCGTTGGCCAGATGCACATCTAGAACTAGTGGTATATAGTTGAAATACAGCCCAATATTATACAGCCGTTTTTACCAAACTATATACAACTGTTTCTGGCTATTTGTCCATCATCCGTGCAGTGTATGCAAACCACGGATTCCAAATGTACTTTTACAAGATTGTACACTACATGGGGTAAGACATGTGCGATAACATTTTGATTTAAAAAAAAAAAAAGACTTTTGAACTAGACCAGCAGGCTATTTTATTTCACCTCTATATTGCAGTAGAAGAATTTTGATAATTATGGCTTACAGCTTAAAGATTTTTAATACAGAAATGTTGGCTTACTGAAAAGTATGTCAGTGTTCAGTATAGTATGCACTCAATACTTGGTTGGGGCTCCTGTTGCATGAATTACTGCATCAATGCAGCGTGGCATCGAGGCAATCAGCCTGTGGCACTGCTGAGCTTGCTTTGATAGCGACCTGCAGCTTATCTGCATCTTCCTCTTGACAATACCTCACAGAGTCTCTATGAGGTTTAGGTTAGGAGAGTTTGCTGGTGAATCAAGCACAGTGATACCATGATCATTAAACCAGGTATTGGTACTTTTGGCAGTGTGGGCAGGTGCCAAGTCCTGCTGAAAAAATGAAAACGGCATCTCCATAAAGCTGGTCAGAAGAGGCAAGCATGAAGTGCTCTAGAATTTCCTGCTGGAGGGCTGCAGTGACTCTGGACTTTATAAAACACAGTGGACCAACACCAGCAGATGACATGGCTCCCCAAATCATCACTGACTGTGGAAAATGTTGCATTTCATTTGGAAATCGAGGTCCCAGAGTCTGGAGGAAGAGTGGAGAGGTACAGAATCCAAGTTGCATGAGGTCCAGTGTGAAGTTTCCATAGTCAGTGATTTGGGGAGCCATGTCATCTGCTGGTGTTGGGCCACTGTGTTTTATCAAGTCCAAAGTCAGCGCAGCCCTCTAGCAGGAAATTCTAGAGCACCTCATGCTTCCCTCTGCTGACCAGCTTTAATGACATGCTGATTTAATTTTTCAGCAGGACTTGGCACCTGCCCACACTGCCAAAACTACCAATACCTGGTTTAATGGTCATGGTATCACTGTGCTTGATTGGCTTGCAAACTCGCCTGACCTAAACCCCTTAGAAAATCTGTGGGTTATTGTCAAGAGGAAGATGAGGCACCGGACCTAACAATGCATATAAGCTGAAGGCCGCTATCAAAGAAACCTGGGCTTCTATAACACCTCAGTAGTGCCACAGGCTGATCACCGCCATGGCACGCCACATTGATGCAGTAATTCATGCAAAAGGAGCCCCGACCAAGTATTGTATGCATACTATACTGTACATGGACATACTTTTCAGTAAGCCAACATTTCTGTATTAATCTTTATTTATTTTTTTGTATTGGCCTTATGTAATGATCAAATTTTCTGAGATACTGAATTTTGCGCTATATATAGATAGATAGATAGATAGATATAGAGAGAGAGATATTTTAATAGAAATTTTCCAAAACTGGTTTAGAGGCACTCAGGGGTCTTGCAGCGTGGTTTTATTGTCAACATTTGGATGAAGCTCGGTCTCTTTCTCAAGAAAAATGTCAATGTTCATAATGTTCTAGATCAGGGATATGCAATTAGCAGACCTCCAGCTGTTGCAAAACTACAAGTCCCATCATGCCTCTTCCCCCCCCCCCCCCCCCCGGGTGTCATGCTTGATGGGACTTGTAGTTCTGCAACAGCTGGAGGACCGCTAAATGCATATCCCTGTTCTAGATTATCGCCTTGATGGTATTTATTGTTTTACAACATCAATTACGAACGTGTGAGGCTCACTGCCAAAAGAAGGTGCAGGAGCTATTTTGGCAACAAACAAATGGGGCTTTACTGTTGGTATTTAATTTATTTTAATACACAGGAAAAATGTTTTAAACTTGTGGATTAACAGAAGGGTAAACCAGTAGACAATGTACAACTTTCTAAAGCAAAAGAATAAGGGCAGCAATTTCTGATTTGAATCCATTTTCATGTATAGTGGTGAACAAGGGCACGTTTTTTACTCTTTTTCATAGAAACATTAACCCCGATGTCCAATTTGAAGTTCACAACTACAACATAACAACAATGGACAATTTCCAGCATTTCATGGACAGGATAAGGTAAGGACCGTGTGTGTGTGTGTGTGGTAAAATAGAGAGGTGAAGTGTAACAAGCAACTAGATTATGTTTATAGAAGTCAAAGTACACATGTGAATTCCACATGCTGTGACTTGTCTCATTTATGGACTTATGCAATAAGGTATTCACAAATCAGTGCTCTGCTCTGTCTTACCGAATGTTCATTAAAATAAACTGGATTTATGTAACTCCTCAGAGATATTTAACAATTTATATAAAAAAATCAAAAAGATGAACAGTTGCTAATTCACATAGATATGTGCATGGCACTGTTTTATATATTGGGGAAAAAAGAGTAATAAGGACTTATTTCTTGTGATTCAAGTACAGATTTATTAGACTTATCCAGGAGGCATATGCAAAAATATTCTACAAGAAACCTCTACACAATTTGGGAATAACTCTATACAGTATATGCATTTGCTATAGACCCAAAGCATTTAAAGCATCTAAATTCAAGAACACACATGGAATATATAGCAGCTTAGCAGTCCGGAGATGAGGTGCCTCCACTAGTTTTTCTTTTTTTAGGTCTTTCTTACTTTATTATCACCAGGTGATCTTGCACTTCCTGTCTTATGTTTTTCACCCCTGGCTACTGTCTTGAGGGGAACTACAAACACCTCCTCCTCACATCATGTCTCAGGGGAGCTGTTCTGTTGTTCACATGTGATAGCAGGGAAGACTGATCACATTGATATTTAGTTCAATGCACAGGAAGTTACAATTACACTGGGTTTCTGGCAGTATTTATAAGTATTTTTCTGTACTTGCCTGTTAATGCAGCCACCACATCTAAGGAAAGGTAAGCTGTAATCGATTACATTTTTGTTCCTGAAATGTCAAACATATTTTACAGTACCTTTCTATCATTAATAGGCAGCTTGTGTTCACATACCATGAAATGGTATTGTTCCATTAAAAAAAACGGTGACTGTGGGTTAATATGTTTAAAGGGGTTGTAAAGTCAGAAGGGTTTTTTTTATATAAAACGCCTTCTGTGTGCAGCAGCCGCTCTCAGCCTCCCTAATGCTTACCTGAGCCCCATCTCTATTCAGTAATGTCCACCAATCCCTCGGCCGCTTGGGACTCTTCCTCTGCAGCTCCGTGTCTGCATGGACACGCGGAGCTGCAGCTCAGCTCGGGTGCCCCTATAGCAACCTGCTTGCTGTTGGGGGCATTTGACAGGAGGGAGGGGCTGGAAAAATAAATGGGAAAGGAACTATTAAAAGGCTGATCCTGAGGGTTTAGGAGCAGCAAAGAGGGACCCCAGAAGAGGAGGATCCAGGCTGCTCTGTGCAAACCCACTGCACAGAGCAGGTAAGTATAACATGTTTGTTACTTTTTTTTTTTTTAAATGAGACTTTACATTCACTTTAAGCCAGATCCTATATGATTTATGTTTATAATGATTACTGCTTCCCAATTCTGTTGTGAGCTTTCACCCAGTCTAGTTTTTACTGTTAACAATTGACACTTATTTTTTGTAGCAAACACAGTGAAAAAGTGATATATATCATGTGAAAAAATTCCAGGTATAAAGTCCAAAGAGATATAAGGGTGAAAACCTCTCCGTGTATGACTCAAGATATAAAAATGAAAATATTGTTAGAATAAAATCCTCTCCATATGTGATTCAAGTTGAGAAATCGTACAGACAGCATCCCCATGTGCAAAAGTCCACAGAAGACACCGCCACCTTAAATGGAAAAAATGCCTGTTTACCAACTATATTGGACCTTTATTCAAAAAGGTCAATAGCGCTTTTGGCTGAATACCCTGCCAGGGCCTTTTAAAGATGTTCCTATGGGGTTCCTTTGGACCACAATGGAAGTCATCCGACTATATTCTCCATGTTATGATGCCAACCAGCCTGCAACCAACCGAATTGTCCTAACAGTTTGCATTTAAAACCGGTTTAGTATGCACACATTTGCAAATAAAAGCATAAGCAGGTTTTTAACGCATAATGTTAGGAACCTCGTAGGAACACCTTTGAAAGGTCCTGGCAGCGCCATTGACCTTTTTGAGTAAAGTCTAATATAGTTGGTAAGCAGGCATTTTTTCCATTTAAGGTGGCGGTGTCTTCTGTGGACTTTTACACATGGGGTTGGATGTTGTCTGTATGATTTCTCAACTTGAGTCACATATGGAGAGGATTTTATTCTAACAATATTCTCATATTTTTATATCTTGAGTCATACACAGAGAGGTTTTCACCCTTCTATCTCTTTTGACTTTATACCTGGAATTTTTCACACAATATAATTTCATTGTGTTTGCTACAATAATAAGTGTCAATTGTTAGCGCGACTGTTTCCATATATGTTTGTTTACTCTGCCTATATCACACAGTGGAGTTGCGGATTATGTCACTGTTTTGGATTTTTCTTTTATATTTAGTTTTATTTATCTATCAAAATTTTTAAGTGCAGTTTTTTTTTTCCTTTTAGGCCTAATGCACGCAGGATGTTTTAAAACCTCTCCTGAACGATTTAACTTGACGGATAGTAACCAACATTTAAATGCCACGCTTGCATTTTAGAGGCGTTTTTTTTTTCTCAAATAGTCAAAAATGTATCTCCATTAAAAATGCCTGTAAACAAAATGCGGCTAAACGTGAGTTACTGCATGTACAAGCTGTTATATTCATTTGGCGTTTCAAATGCCTCTTAACATCTGTCCTGAACACTTAAAATGCTTCTAAACTCAACTGCCTAGAAATGACTATAAACAACCCTGTGTACATGTACTGATAAGATAACATAGTGGAGAGTTTAGGGGCAGCTGAAAAAAAAAACTACAACTGCTCCTAGAAGTACCAGCAGCAGTGTACATGAAGCCTTAGAAAGTTGTTTTTACTGTTGCATTTTGACCTTTAATGGCTGGCTGTAATAGTATGTAGAAACTAGAGATATAAGTTATGTGCACTGACAGATTAGGCCCCGTTCACACATTTGCATTCCAGGAACGCACGCAGAAATGCGTGTTTTATGCATGTGTTTCCGGAAATTTGTGGAAAATGCACCAAACTCTGTATTGCATTTGCGGTGTCATTATTTCTTAATGGCATCCCAAAAGTGGGTAGCAGTCGCGTGACAACACGCAAAAAAAAAAAGAAAATGTGAGGCTTATTGCCCAAAAAAACTGAACGAGCTACTTTGGCTACAAACAAATGGGGCTTTACTGTTGGTATTTAATTTTAATACACAAGAAAAATGTTTACACTTCTTCTTCTTACTTTTTTTTATTTTTTTATTTTTTTAAAATTAGCAACGGTGGATTAAAAGAAGGGGAACCAGTAGACCTTGTATTGAGTTGTGTGGACAACTTTGAAGCACGTATGGCAATTAACACTGTAAGATCTACTTCTGTTCTCATAAATAGACAAATATTTTGAAATGCATCTGCTGCTTTATATTGGTGTATGCATCAATGCATTTTACTACTGTAATATCCTATATAAATAGCAAAACTAAGGACATTACATAGTCCACACTGCAGCTGAATTTTACATTTATTCATCACCTGCAGAGCACAGACACAAAACTCATAATAATTCATTGCTTAGTGTGAGTTGTAATACAATGGATTGTGACCTTTTCTTTCATGAAGGCATGCAATGAACTGGGACAGATCTGGATGGAATCTGGAGTCAGTGAAAATGCGGTGTCCGGACACATCCAACTTATTAAACCCGGGGAAACGGCCTGTTTTGCAGTAAGTGGCACGTATTTCCTATTATGTTTAATGAGTGGAATTCAGCATAAGAATACATTTCTCTCTTCTAATGCCCCGTACACACGGTCGGACATTGATCGGACATTCCGACAACAAAATCCTAGGATTTTTTCCGGCGGAAGTTGGCTCAAACTTGTCTTGCATACACACGGTCACACAAAGTTGTCGGAAAATCCGATCGTTCTGAACGGGGTGATGTAAAACACGTACGTCGGGACTATAAACGGGGCAGTAGCCAATAGCTTTCATCTCTTTATTTATTCTGAGCATGCGTGGCACTTTGTGCGTCGGATTTGTGTACACACGATCGGAAATTCCGACAACGGATTTTGATGTCGGAAAATTTTATAGCCTGCTCTTAAACTTTGTGTGTCGGAAAATCCGATGGAAAATGTGTGATGGAGCCTACACACGGTCGGAATTTCCGACAACAAGGTCCTATCACATTTTCCATCGGAAAATCCGACCGTGTGTACAGGGCATTAGGGGTTGATATTAATGAACATTATCCGCTCTTCACTCTGGAGGGGGAATATGTCTCATTATGACCCTTTTTATCTCATGTTTGCTCTCATCACATATTAATGGATAACATGTATTTTGATTGCCATCAACCCTTCATGTTACCCTCCATCTTCATTTTCCTCCAGTCTTTTCTTCTTTCATGTGCTTTTTTTTTTTTCTTCATTCCTCATCTTTGGATAAAGCTATCGTGAAAGCATCTTTCCTGTTATGTACACAAAGTTTTATTATAAAACCTCAATAACGGTCATTCACACTACTGTGTATTAAATGTCTGCTCAGACATTTTTTTTTTTTTTTTTTTTTTCTTGAAAATCAAATTTTAATTCTACAATAAATCATAGCTTTTGCTGCATATCAGGAAAAGAGAACCATAATCTGGCAGGAGAGAACTTAGAAAAGCAACAGTGTGTGTTCCTAGTTCTCAGACCTGATGTCAAACTGTCAAATTAGTCCTAGGGATTGAGCATAGATTTCTGACATCAGGCAGGTCTTTAAAGTGAAACTAAACCCTCCTATTGTTTACATCCAAGGAAGCTACCATCTTAAACTCTGTTTGTTCTGCAGTTACCATGGTGCTGCACTTGTGATCAGTTGTGACACCAGACATTTGATGGCTTGACAGTTTGGTTAAGAGCACCTGTGACCGTTATCATTCATAGCATGTGTTTTATGTAACTGTTTTGAGAAATGGTTAAATTGATGGGTTAAGTTCCAAATCAAGTATCAGCTCCTCATATCAGGTCCTCCTTCTTCTTTTTTTTTTTTTTTTTTTTTTTTTTAATGTAGAATTTTTTCATGAAGTTTATGATACAGTGAGAAAAATATGTGTTGTTTCCAGTAGATTGTTATTTTAATATTCCAAAGATTGTACCTGAGGTTATTGAAGCCGTATTAGTGCAATTGTGACAGAGAAAATTTGTTTGTTTTTTTTTTTTTTTTGTTTTAACATTTTACCTTCTGCTAAAACTTTTGTGAATCAGTACTGCTTGGACCTTGAAGAAGGGGACACACCCTGAAAGATTGTACCAAAACAGATCACATAGTGGTAATGAATATTACGCTGCAGGTTTTGTGCTCAGTCTGCTATAAATTGTATAATTTGGTAAATCCTGATCTATTCTCTTCCTCAGTGTGCACCTCCATTAGTGGTTGCAGCAAACATTGATGAAAAGACTTTGAAGCGTGCCGGTGTGTGTGCGGCCAGTCTGCCCACCACAATGGGAGTTGTAGCTGGAATACTTGTGCAGAATGTTCTCAAGTAAGTCATTTCATAGAACTGGACATAACTTTTTATCATACAGCTTCACTTACACAGCAACCAAGAAAGGTCCCCTAGATGTTAGATTAGATTTTAAAAAGAAATTGCTCTCAGTGAGCACGTATTATTTATTTATTTTTATTTTTTTAGTTCTAATCTCAGTGTTTACCTTTTGAATAGTTTTGCTGTTGTTCTTGGTAAACATGTATATATTTCCTATGATTATAAGCTCCATCTAGTGTCCAAAATGCAGTATTTACTGATTCGCGTTAGCTTTATGAATGAAAGAACAAAATATTACAGCGCACACATGCAAAAAAAGACATTTACCTCCAGCAAGGCTATTTTAAAACACCTAGACATTTTCAAAAAACATTATCAAAAAATATGGGGATTTGGTCACACCTTATTGCTATATGGTGCTTAAGCCCTCTTACTGCGACAAAGTACCCCATTTCTCCCATGGTTCAGAGAAGCAGGATCTCCCAATCTATGGATAGTGTAGGACCCACTAACAATGGGGTACTTTGTCGCAGTACACAATAAAAACAATTATGAAGGTCAGGCATTCCATACTGTGAAGGAGGCCAGTAGAGGAGGAAGAATAGAAAGGAAAAAAGAATGGGGGGAAATAAGGGAGTGTACACAGTGGGTCAGTTGGTTCTTCTTTTTTTTTCCCCCAGAAAGAGAGCAATTCTTATAGTCTGTTTCAGCATGCTTATTTAAGCATGATAGGTGGTCTTGCAATAGAGCTTACTCAGTAGAACAAAGAGTCAGACTGTATCTAGGTTAAGGTTAGGAGACATGCAATTCTCAATCCATGGGGTCCATACTCTTTGGAATATAGCCATAGTATCATTTTATTTTTCTGTAAGATTTTTATAAAACATAACTAGAGGAGAACTTCTGCAAAAAAGATTGATGTCTTTCATGACTGAGCTAGCACCCTTTTTAGCAGCTGTGAGGTTAAGTGTTACTAACTTAAAGCGTTACTAAACCCACAAAAGTAAAATCAGCCTGTATATGCAGTAAAGCATGCTTGTTATACTGTGGAACCTAAGGGGTTAATCCTCCACGTTGGGTAATCCACTATCTCCTGATGAGACAGAGCCTTTGGAGTCACACATGCTCAGTTTGGTGTGTATTGCTAGAGAGCTTTTTTTTTTTTTTTCTCTCTCTCTCTCTTGGGAGGGTGCATGTAATCGGCACAGGGCCAATCACCACTGTCCAGACAGAGGGTCAGGGGTCATGCAGCCTCATAGGACAGTCGGAGTAGAATGCAAACTTCTCCTACTAGCTTTTACCAGACACTGATAGAAATCACAAGACTGCTATATACTGCTGATGAGAAATGGTATTTAGCAGTTTATATTTACTAAAATAATTGCATTTTCATGTTCTGTGTACTGTGGAAGACCAGAAATAGTGAAAGGGTCCTGGGTTTAGTAACACTTTTAACTGGTTCCCGAAGTCTAGTTACGGGGTCAGAATGGCTCCCCTGCGCGAAACCCCGTACAGGTACGGGGTTCCTTTAACTACTAGCTGCCCGCCCACTGTCATATGACTGCGGGACGAGGCAGCTCTCGTTCTGGGCGGACATCATATGACGTGACCGCCTTCCCGAGCCACTAGGGGATGCGCGCGTGCCCGCCGCGTCACTGGGGACCCGATGCGCGTGCCCGGCGGCCGCGATGTCCGCCGGGCACCCGCGATTGCCCAGCAACCGAGCAGGACCGTGGATCTGTGTGTTTGTAAACACACAGATCCACATCCTGTCAGAGAGGAGAGGAGACCGATGTGTGTCCCTTGTACATAGGGACACCGATCGGTCACCTCCCCCAGTCAGTCCCCTCCCCCCACAGTTAGAATCACCTCCCTAGGACACACATTAACTCCTCGATTAACTCCTGGATATTTATTATAGCAAAAATAAAAAAAAACAATATTTTTTACAACTTGTCTCTTTTTTTTTTGTTTATAGCGCAATAAATAAAAAATGCAGAGGTGATCAAATACCACCAAAAGAAAGCTCTATTTGGGGGAAAAAAATTATAAAAATGTCATTAGGGTGCAGTGTAACATGATCGCGCAATTGTCATTGAAAGTGCGACAGCGCTGAAAGCTGAAAAATGGCTTGGGCAGGAAGGGGGTGAAAGTGCCCTGTATTGAGGTGGTTAAGAGCCGCCAGAGGGCGCGTGCCCGGCAGTCGCGAGCACGAGCGCCAGCATGGGGATCTGTGTGTGTGTGATCGCACAAATCCCTGTGCTGTCAAAGGAGAGGAGACATGTCATTTGTTCCCAGTAAGTAGGAACAGCGATATGTCTCCTCACCTACTCAGTCCAATCCCCATACAGTTAGAACACGCTGAGGGAACACACAATTAACCCCTTAATCGTCCCTAGTGTTAACCCCTTCCCTACCAGTGTCATTTACACAGTAATCGGTGCATTTTTATAGCACTGATCGCTGTATAATTGTCAATGGTCCCCAAAATGTGTCAAAGGTGTCTGATCTGTCCGTTGCAATACCGCTAAAAATCGCAGATCACCGACAGTTTACTAGTAAAAAAAAATAATAAAAATGCCATAAATCTTTCCCATAGTTTGCAGACGCTATAACTTTTGCGCAAACCGATCAATAAATGCTTATTGCGAATATATATATATATATATATATATATATATATATATATATATATATATATACACTACCGTTCAAAAGTTTGGGGTCACCCAAACAATTTTGTGTTTTCCATGAAAAGTCACACTTATTCACCACCATACGTTGTGAAATGAATAGGAAATAAAGTCAAGACATTGACAAGGTTAGAAATAATGATTTGTATTTGAAATAACATTGTTTTTACATCAAACTTTGCTTTCATCAAAGAATCCTCCTTTTGCAGCAATTACAGCATTGCACACCTTTGGCATTCTAGCTGTTAATTTATTGAGGTAAGCTGGAGAAATTGCACCCCACGCTTCTAGAAGCAGCTCCCACAAGTTGGATTGGTTGGATGGGCACTTCTGGCGTACCATACGGTCAAGCTGCTCCCACAACAGCTCAATGGGGTTCAGATCTGGTGACTGTGCTGGCCACTCCATTACCGATAGAATACCAGCTGCCTGCTTCTGCTGTAAATAGTTCTTGCACAATTTGGAGGTGTGTTTAGGGTCATTGTCCTGTTGTAGGATGAAATTGGCTCCAATCAAGCGCTGTTCACTGGGTATGGCATGGCGTTGCAAAATGGAGTGATAGCCTTCCTTATTCAGAATCCCTTTTACCCTGTACAAAGCTCCCACCTTACCAGCACCAAAGCAACCCCAGACCATCACATTACCTCCACCATGCTTAACAGATGGCGTCAGGCATTCTTCCAGCATCTTTTCATTTGTTCTGCGTCTCACAAACGTTCTTCTTTGTGATCCAAACACCTCAAACTTGGATTCATCCGTCCACAACACTTTTTTCCAGTCTTCCTCTGTCCAATGTCTGTGTTCTTTTGCCCATCTTAATCTTTTTCTTTTATTGGCCAGTCTCAGATATGGCTTTTTCTTTGCCACTCTGCCCTGAAGCCCAAAATCCCGCAGCCGCCTCTTCACTGTAGATGTTGACACTGGTGTTTTGCGGGTACTATTTAATGAAGATGCCAGTTGGGGACCTGTGAGGCGTCTGTTTCTCAAACTAGAGACTCTAATGTGCTTATCTTCTTGCTTAGTTGTGCAACGCGGCCTCCCACTTCTTTTTCTACTCTGGTTAGAGCCTGTTTGTGCTGTCCTCTGAAGGGAGTAGTACACACCGTTGTAGGAAATCTTCAATTTCTTTGCAATTTCTCGCATGGAATAGCCTTCATTTCTAAGAACAAGAATAGACTGTCGAGTTTCAGATGAAAGTTCTCTTTTTCTGGCCATTTTGAGCGTTTAATTGACCCCACAAATGTGATGCTCCAGAAACTCAATCTGCTCACAGGAAGGTCAGTTTTGTAGCTTCTGGAAGGAGCTAGACTGTTTTTAGATGTGTGAACATGATTGCACAAGGGTTTGCTAATCATCAATTAGCCTTCTGAGCCAATGAGCAAACACATTGTATTATTAGAACACTGGAGTGATAGTTGCTGGAAATGGGCCTCTATACACCTATGTAGATATTGCACCAAAAACTAGACATTTGCAGTTAGAATAGTCATTTACCACATTAGCAATGTATAGAGTATATTTGTTTAAAGTTAGGACTAGTTTAAAGTTAGCTTCATTTAAAAGTACAGTGCTTTTCCTTCAAAAATAAGGACATTTCAATGTGACCCCAAACTTTTGAACGGTAGTGTATATATATATATATATATATATATATATATATATATATATATATATATATATATATATATATATATATATATATATATATATATATATTCGCAATAAGCATTTATTGATCGGTTTGCGCAAAAGTTATAGCGTCTGCAAACTATGGGAAAGATTTATGGCATTTTTATTATTTTTTTTTACTAGTAAACTGTCGGTGATCTGCGATTTTTAGCGGTATTGCAACGGACAGATCAGACACCTTTGACACATTTTGGGGACCATTGACAATTATACAGCGATCAGTGCTATAAAAATGCACCGATTACTGTGTAAATGACACCGATTACTGTGTAAATTTTTTTTTTTATTTTTTTGCCAAAAAATATGTACAAGAATATATATTGGCCTAAACTGATGAAGGAATTTGTTTTTTAACCACTTAAGCCCTGGACCATTTGGCTGGCAAAAGACCAGAGCACTTTTTGCGATTCGGCACTGCATTGCTTTAACTGATAATTGTGCGGTCGTGTGATGTGGCTCCCAAACAAAATTGACGTCCTTTTTTCCTAACAAATAGAGCTTTCTTTTGGTGATATTTGATCACCTCCTGCGGTTTTTATTTTTTGCGCTATAAACAAAAAAATAGCGACAATTTTGACAAAAACGCATTATTTTTTGCTATAATATCCAAAAAAATTTATAAAAAAACATTTTTTTCCTCAGTTTAGACCGATATGTATTCTTCTACATATTTTTGGTAAAAAAAAATCGCAAGAAGCGTTTGGTTTGCGCAAAAGTTATAGCGTCTACAAAATAGGGGATAGTTTTATGGCATTTTTGTTAATTTTTTTTCTTTTTACTAGTAATGGCGGCGATCAGTGATTTTTATCGTGACTGTGACATTATGGCAGACAGATCGGACACTTTTGGCGCTATTTTGGGACCATTCACATTTATACAGCGATTAGTGCAATTAAAAATGCATTGATTACTGTGTAAATGTGACTGGCAGCTAAGGGATTAACCACTAGGTGGTACTGTATAGGTTAAGTGTGTCCTAGGGAGTGATTCTAAAAGTCAGTTCACACTAGGACGGCTTGTCAGGCGACCTAGCCACCTGACAAGTAGCGTCCTGTTCTGTACAATGGAACCATTCTAATCGGAGCGACGCAAGTCGCTCTGACTTAGAAAAAGGTTCCTGTACTACTTTTGGGGGTGACTTGAGGCGACTTGCATAGACTTCTATATAGAAGTCGTTTTGCAAGTCGCCGCCCCTGTCGTGTCCAGGTCGCCTGAGGCAGTCGCGCTGCTTCAGTGTGAACCGGGGCTTACTGTGGGGGGGGGGGGCGCTATGTGTGACACGACACTGATCACCGCTCCCGATTACAGGGAGCTGTGATCAGTGACAGTGTCCCTAGGCAGAACGGGGAAATGCTTGTTTACATTAGCATTTCCCCGTTCTTCCTCTCCGTGAGACGATCGCAGGTATCCCCGTGGACATTCTTATCCACGGGACCCGCAATCACACTCACGGAGCCTGCAAACTGCTTCTTAAAGGGCAACATACAGGTATGTTAATATGACTAATTACATATCAATCGTCAAGTGACTTTGTTTTCAGTGAGTCGGACCATTTACAGGTTTGCATTGGCACAAGGAGCGGTAAAGCACAACTGTTGAAAAGCACATGCACATTAATGAGTGTTTTGATGCACAAGGCATGCCTTTTCTGGCACTTTTTTTTACAAGTAAAAATCTGTATTTTTTGCTAGAAAATTACTTAGAACCCCCAAATATATATATATATATATATATATATATATATATATATATATATATATATATATATATATATATATATATATATATTTTTTTTAGCAGAGACCCTAGAGCAGGAATCTTCACACTACGGCCCTCCAGCTGTTGCGGAACTACACATCCCATGAGGCATTGTAATACTCTGACATTCACAGACATGACTCAACCCATTTAATCAGTGTACCACCCGTGGGGAAGTTGAATACAATCGATGGTTAAAGAGGATATGTGTGGCTTCTTCCCAAGATGGGGCAGGGCAAGAGACACCATCCTTGCCTAAGCAAGGATTTCAGAGAGAGAGAGATATTCCGCTTTAAGATATAGTCGTAACTTACTATTTTAAGTTGATTCCATCTCTGTTTCCACCATGTAATCTTGTAATACAATTAATCTAAATACTAATGTATTCTTGAACAAAGAATCCCACTACTGCTGACTGATACAAAATGATTTATTAATATTCAGCCCTGACTGATCGACTTAGTTTCAGTTCAAAATTGAAACTAAATCAATCGAAAGGAAAGTTATGACTGTTCAATTGTTTGCAGATTTGATCGCTTTAATCAAATTGTACATCGATAGAATAAAAAAATAAAATTATCAAAGAATCCATGTTCACCAGTAATAGTGATCCACCAGTAAAAGTAATTTACTAACTGCAGGTCTAGCTTGAAAGTGTGTTGGGGACCCTGTTCGTATTGTTTTCTTTACTGCCCTGCAGGGTGGATTTGATTTAAATCAAGTCTATTTAAATCGCTAGTAAAAAGGCTTGATTTAAGTCAACTCGATTTTAAATCATAATTTTTAAAGAGCAACTGTCAACTCTGTCTAGCAGCGGGTTCTCTGACCCAACAGTCTCATTCACTTTAATGGGACGGCTGGTCGTGTGGCAGTGACACAACAGGGTGAGGGACGTGGTGGCAGCAGGTGAGTGGATGCCTGCTAACGGGCGCTGCCATGATGGATCTGAAATGACAGGTGCTCTTTAATTGTAAGGACTTATTCTTGCTGGTAGTTAGAAAACCTTAATTTTGGTTTCAAATATTAAAAGATTCTATTTAGAATAATAAGTTGTCAGGTTAGTAAAACAGCGATATCAGAACCAATTCAATCATACAGTTTGTAGTGTACATAGATTTGCAAAACAGTGGGATAAAGAAATATTCCTGAACTTTGTTTTATCTCATGGTTACTGTGAAATTGTGTCAATGCATCAATGCAGTGCATGTTATCTCAGCTTTACAGAGCTTGGATTCATTGAATGAGTTTACCAAAAATGTAAATATTGCAGAATATACAGCCTCATGCTACATAACTAAGCTCCATTTCATGCTGAATAAACTAAATTATTAATGTATCTTAAATAGAAAACTATTTTTAGATTTTTACTCCAAAAGCATTTTATTAGAATTAAATTTTGATAAAAATCAAAAAAAATCTGATTTAAATAAAAAAAAAAAATCTATTTATTTTTTTTTTTTTTTCAAAAAAATCATTGATTTATATCCTCCCTGCTGCCCTGCCCATGTAAACCTTTGCCTTTTTGCTGGTCTCATACAGATCAGAATGATTGCGATTAGCTGCCTTGCCAAGGCAGAGTCTAGGCCCCTGGAAAAGGGCTGCCTCCAAGGTATGCTAAAGGATTCACATTATTTTTTTTATTTTTCTTTCAAAAAAAAATAAAAACATTATTTTTCTTTACACCTAAAAAGCTAATTTAGTAAGGGGTGATACCCATTTAGTGTTGTAGTTGGATACATTTCTTGTCTGTTGGATCTCAGTAGCCTGCTCTTTTTCTGTAGGTATCTCCTAAACTTCGGCACAGTGAGCTTCTACTTGGGATACAATGCAATGCAGGACTACTTCCCAACTATGTTCATGAAGCCTAACCCATCCTGCAGTGATAGATACTGTATGCAACGGCAGGAAGAATTCAAGGTAGGCATATTGTAGCGGTCAGTTAAATGTGTATAGGCATGTCGTTGCTTTCAAATGTAGTCATGCTGACGTGTTATGCTTTAAATTATTTTAGCGTAATATCTCAAAAAAAATGTGTTTTCCATGACATACAGTACAGTGCTGCTAGGTTCAAAAGAAGAAGCCAGTATCTTACAATATCTAATCTGAGTGACCAGCCATAGACTGGCCATACATTCCCCCTTTCAAACCTTTTGAGGTGGACCGCTCCCCCGCTGCCAGAATACAATGCAATCCGCAGCTGAATATACAGGTCAGCACTACAGCCTAATGCCTGCAGTGCCGATCAAGACAGTTTTATCTAACAGGGTAGTTAAACAGAAGTTTCTGTAGATCTACTTCTGTTCAACCGCATTGGCCACACATGGATTGAAATTCCCTGCTGAACCAATCTATATGTGGCCAGCTTAAAAGCTTCTGACGGTTAGTGTGCTTTTGTTTTGCTCAAAATGGGTTTTGCATTCTTATACAAGTCTAATATCTTAAACTAGGACTATAATCCAATTGGCAGCATCACCCCCCCCCCTCCCCCTTTCAAAACTGCAGACTTTTTATTACTATTTCCTGTGTTTAGTTTTTTTAAAATAACTGAATATTCTTATCAAAGCCTGTGTTTTTTGTGTGTGTGTGTGTGTGTGTGTGTGTGTGTGTGTGTGAGATTTATAGCTACTGTATAGAAAAAAAAATACTGCTTTTACATTGCTTGTTTTCGTGTATATGCATTTGTTTTTTTTCTCTAATGTTTGGTAAAACTTTTTCTTTATCCAGTTAAAAGAAGCTGTGAAGCCTAAACCTGAAGTTGTAGTGGAAGAAGAAAAACCTGTTGTACATGAGGAAAACAATTGGGGTAAAAACCTAAACCAAGCGTTATGTACATTTATGTTAATGAAAAAGGATAAGCTCAGGCATGTTCGCAACCGCACGTGCACAGCCCGCCAGGAAGTCGGCACTCCGCAGCGCTAATCGCAGGCAGTGAGACATTTTCCCGATCCGTGGCTACAGAGATCGGAAAATGTCTTACTGCCTGTGATTAGCGGTGTGCAGTGCTGACTTCCTGATGGGCTGTGCACGTGCTAGTTGCAAACATGCCTGAGCTTATCCTTCTTAATGAACCTGTTCTTTTCCTGTGTAGGGAAAAGCAACAAGTTCACTTAACTCCCCTCAACTACACTTCCTTGTATATAAATCAGCTTTATCAACCTCCTTGTTTTTTGAGTATGCTGCGTGGACACTGTCAGTCAAATCCTGTGAGGAGGGAGTGGGGGGTGGGCCTGAGCTGAGCTATGTGTGTGTGTGTCTATGGACATACATCCCGGCTAGGGAACGCGCTTGCACGTTTGCCCCCATAGTGGCTTACTATGGGGGCACATGCAGAAGTGGAGGAGCAGAGGACCCCAGAAGAGGCGGTGCAGAGCAGGTGAGTATAAGCCTGATTATTTCATTTTATTTAAAGTACACTTTACAACCATTTTAAGGTTTTGTAAACACCACCTGAAGCTTACCCCAGGGCTAGGGACTCTTGCAGACCCCCATGTAAGAATGCAGTTACATCGCCATACAGCCCAGTCACATTCCCTGCATACCTGGAAGCACCAAGTATTCCTCTCAGGCAGGAGAGTGGAGTGAAGGAAAGGTAAGTGCTGTTGGGGAGGGAAGAAGTTTAGTGAACCTGTTCACTCTAAAGCACCACTGTCAGCTTTCCATCCTCTGACACTCTACATCACTACAAGATTCAGCAGTGGTGTAGGTTGGAGGAAGGAGCACAGACATCCAACACTAATATTCTCCAGTGCTGATTTTGATTTCTAAGCTGATAGTGTTGCTTTGACCTGACACGTGGAATATGTTCTGAATAGTGTGAAGATTGATGATTTACTGAAAGATAGTTTGTAACTATTCCACTTTTCTTTTGTATGATATCTGTAAGATGTGTACATTTTTGGATATAAAAACTCTTTTTATTAGTATATGAATTTAGCAGGTCTGCCAGTGATCTCGTTTAAACAGAAACCACAATTTCTAATACAGTGAACTATGATCTGACTTCTAGGGATTGAGCTAGTGTCTGAGGTTTCTGAAGAAGAGTTAAAGGAGGCTTCTGGACCTGTCCCCGATCTACCAGAGGGAATCACTGTGGCATACACAATTCCTGTTACGGTATGATACACATTTATTGTTTGCTTTGAAGACACCTTTCAAATCCACAGAAAGTGAGAACACAAATGTTGTACTTTAGCTTGATTTTAAATGAAAACTTGCCGAACTTAAAACGACTAAACCATTTCTGCATTCTATGTGAAGGCAACTGGTCATGACTAGAATTTTTATGGAGTCCAAATACTAAATGTTAAAGTGGAATTCCAGGCCATTGCTTAACCTCCCTGGTGGTTTTCCTGAGTGTGGCTCGGGGTTAAAATTCAGGACCATTGGCGGTAACCCCGAGCCACACTCGGGATTGCATCGCAGGATCCTGGTGCCTCCTTACTTACCTTGTCCCCGGGATCCTGCGATGTCCCCCGCAGTGTCCGCGGGCTGTGTCCTGTTCCGAAGCCTCTCTGTGCCAGGCTCCGTTCCCTGCGAGTGTCGCGACGCACGGGGGCGGAGCCTGGCGGCAAATTTAAAAAAATGTAAAAATCTTACAGATTACAGTACTGTATGAAATCATTTCACATCCCATTTGTCCCCAGTGCTTTGTCCTATGCCCTGCATGCAGTTTTATATTGCATATCCTGTTCTTTCTGCCTGGAAACTGGAGATTGTCCATAGCAACCAAAAAGTGTCCCTTTACGTCAAAAATGGCTTTAGACCAGCTAGAAAACAGCGATAGTAAATTAGAACACTTGCAGAATTGAGCGATAGTGAATCGTGTGGAAATTTATTTTATTACTATTTATTTTTATTTTTTTTAATTATTTTTTTTTTTTTTATTATATTATAATTTATGTTTTTGTGTTTCAAACTTTATCATACCCGGGATATCTACTAGACTCTTGTTTGGACAGATTTAAGTGTGTTATTGTTAAGAATTACAGGCCTACAATATAAAACGCCAAATTTCCATGCAAAATAATTGTACCGCTTTCAGCACCTAAAATCAGAAAGAATCATACCGCCAGGGAGGTTAACTATGCTTAAACCTGCTCCCACCCCGGGCCATTGCCTATGCTCCAATCCCCTTCGAAATCCTATTCTAACTACTTAGAGGCAAGCAGAGAAACTCCCTTCAGTAGAGGATTGGGTTAGAACGGTCTCAGAAACAATAGGGAAGGAAAAGACAGTTTATGCTAGAGGAGGGAATATAAAGGAATTTAAAAAAATCTGGACTCCATGGATTGAGAAGGTAGAACATCTTAGATAGAGTATAGGGGAAAAAAGAGGATAGGGAAAAGTGTAATATCCAAGTTTAAAGTAGAGATGTGCGTGCAGGTAATTAAGATATAGAGTGGGCTGACCACCAGGCTTATAGTGCTGTGTAAAGGGGGGTATAAAAGGGAAGAAAGTTAGCAGAATATACCCGGTAGGGTGGACATATACATCTTGTAGTGAAGTAGATGATTGTGTTACTATGAGGTTTTATGTACATTGTTTAATATGAGATGTGATGTATTTTGTATGAAGATGAATAAAAAGTATTGAATTTAAAAAAAAAACTACTTTGAGCCAGCCTGGAATTCCACTTTATTATGAATGTGATTCTGTGCTTATGAAAGCTTTAGATTTGCTTTAGCTGAGTCGGCTTTGTTTAGCTTGAGAGTCAGAGGTCACAGAGCCTGACAGTTGTTGCCCTGTCAGTTGCCTGATCTCACAAACTCTCTCTCAGCTCCTAAGATTACATAGCAGAATCAAATAGCAGAGCCACATGGTAAAGAATATAAGCAAACAACTCCATTGCTTTTTTGTTGTTGTGTACACTTAGAAGCTGGGAAACGGTGTATTAGGTCAAGCAATCAACAGGGCAGCAACTGTTAGATTATATGTGACTTCTAACTCTTATGATGAAAAATCAGATTCCGATAAAGTAAGTAAAAAAAAAAAAAAAAAAAAAACACAGCCATGTGGTTAAAATCAAAAAACCAAATAGGAGTATAATCATTTATCAGAATATTCAGATAAACCCAATTGCAACTGCTGTTGATTACTAACCCCCCCCCCCCCCATCTTCCTCAGCAGTTGATACAGCCATGTGTACAATAAATTGATCAAAACTCTCTGCTAAGCAGACCTAGACTAAAGCTGGCCATACACCTATGGATTATCTGCAGATTTTCTATGGTTAGATGGAAAAAGTGGGAGATTCCTCCATCCACACAGTTTAGCGAACATGGAGAGATCTGTTGCACTTTTTCTATCTAACCATAGAAAATCTGCAGATAGGTGTATGGCCAGCTTTGGGTTAGGGGACCAGGAAGCATGTCTCTTAGGCCTAGTTCACACAGGCTTCAACTTGAAAATTCTTTACAAAGCATTTGCAGAGCTTTTGTTAAAGTAGAAGTCCATGCAAAATCTAAAATCACTGCATCTATAGACACCGGGGATCTAACACTAACCTCTCTATCCCTGTAAAGAAAAAACGAGTATACATACCTTTTTGGAAGCCGATCTGACCCGCTCTGCATGGACTTCCGCTTTATGCTTAAAGTACCAATGACCTCTAGGCTTTAGCACTACTCGAAGCTTATTGAAAACCCACTAGCAGCTTTTTTAAAATGACAATCCGCATTTATTCCTGAACTGAAGGGGGCTTTAAGAAAGTTTTTGCTTTGCAAAACCTTGCTGTATATACTACCATAAAAAATAAATCCGCATGAACAGGGCCCTAAAATAAGAGCCAACTGCAGTTTAGTGGAATGCCCTAGGCTTTCTAGTTGATCACAGTAACTTATTGCATCATTAAGCGTAGCCTAGTATGAAAGAAATATGTAGATTGCAATACTAACCTTTTCTAAAACTGCTAGTTGCCTGGCTGTTATGTTGATGCTTTGATTAAATATTTTGAGTCATTGACCTGCAGCAAGTATGAATTCTGTCAGCTTTTATTTGCTGCATATTAGTTCCGGGTTTGTGTCTTGGAAGTATTAAAACCAGAGATAGCAGGTTACTCATATATTCAGAATAATGTTAGCCATGGAAGCCCCCATATTAGTTCATTGACAGGTGTAGTTTAAGTATTATGAGGATGTATCAGCATAGATAGAGGTGGTGCAACTTGTGTCAACGTGTGATAGGATTGTCAGGTGCTTCTGCTGCCCAGGTACAAATTTGCCAGTGTTGGTTGTGGATAAATGTTAACTTTTTTTGTAGTACAAAGTATTACTAAAGGTCATGCCAAGACAACCAGTAAAAACATTATAAATGTTGCTGGGAATTGGGCCATTTTGTGTGTGTGTGTGTGTGTGTAGGGCTGAAACAACTAATCAATTTAATTGACAACTAATCGATTTATGAAATTTTGGTTCAATATACTTCAATGCAGAAGCTGCAAAAAAGCATGTAATGCGTTTTTTGCAGCAATTTGTGTTTTTTAATCTGCCCAACAACAAAAAAGACACAAATTGCAGCAAAATCATATGCGCAAAAATCAAAACGCACAGCAAAAAGCACTGCAGAAACAGATCAAAAGCAAACTGCATAGGTGTGTACCGAGCCTTATGCTGGCCATACAGATCAATTTTCAGATGAGAACATTCAGACAAAATATCTTTGTACACTCGCTGAATGAAAGAATGCTGTTTGAAATTTCCACTTGTTTTTAACATTCTGTTTTTAAAATGAATCTAATTTCTGTACGAAAACCACATTCACTGTCTGAAAATTTCTTTGACCAAGAAGTTTTCTATTTCCAAATTTTCCCATCACTGTGGTTGAAAATGAATGTTGATTTGACCCCACTAATGATTAGAAAATCAAACGAACGTTCTTAAAATGAATTTTTTTTTTGAAGGAAGACATTGTTTTTTAAATAAAAAAAATGTCATCTCTGAGTCTGATGATATTTACCAGATTCACCCTTTTAGTAGTATATATCCTCTAATAGTATATCTCTCCTACTATTAATAAATATATATATATAAGTATATCGTATATCTCTTCTGTCTGTTATTCTCAGAGTGGATTAGATATTTTAAATACAAGAAAAGAAATCCTACGAGCTACAATGAACCTAGTGCTAAAAATAAGCACTACACAGCCGCATGCATGAACCATGTCTTGTACTGCGTGTAATTAACAAATAAATAAAAAATGATGTGCTAGAGTGTGCTAAACGTGCCCCTAACACGGCACAAAAAGATATAGTGCATATACAATAAAAAAAAGTACAGAGGTGTATGCCACACTATATACTATATCGCAGGGCTTGACAAATTTGCTTGGAATCTAGGAGCCAGCTAAAAAAGTTAGGAGCCAGGTTTTTTTTGTTTTTTTTTAAACAACCGACAGCTTTATTTTCAATATAAAAATTAACCAATCTTAAATTTACACAGAGACGACTAGAACGAATGTGACTGCTTTTATTTCCTGCCATGCAGGGACACAAGACCACCATATTCCCGCTAAGGATCCAATCAGGTCCGCCTGAAAAACTGACAGGCGAACCTGATCAGACAGCCCGTGTGAAAGGGGTCAAGCAGGGAGATGACAAATAATAAATTCATTTTAATGAACCACTTCCTTCCCGCAGGACGACTATATACGTCCTGTCTTTGAAGAGAAATACCGTTGTTATGGTAGCAGCTAGCTACCATAACCCCGGTATCTTCTTCAAGAGCCGGCAGTTCTCTTTCAGATAAAAGTGGTCTCTGCAGCAGATTCGCAGCGAGATCACTTTTATTGGCGGCAGGAGAGGGCCCCCCCCCCTACCGCCGCGCTCTGGTGCCCTTCACCGTTTACCGTGGCAGTCGGTAACGGCGGAGGCGATCCGGATCTGTCCCTGGCCTGACATGGAGACGAGTGAGAGGAAGATGGCCCCCCCGCCCATCTCCGAGTCATTGTAGGGCGGAAGCGACGTCAAATCGTCACTTCCACCCATAGCTCTTGAAGGGACATTTTATTATTTTTTTTTTCAAATGACAATTTTTTTTTATTTTTTTTTTAATGCATTTTAGTGTAAATATGAGATCTGAGGTCTTTTTGACCCCCAGATCTCATATTTAAGAGGAGCTGTCATGCTTTTTTTCTATTACAAGGGATTTTTACATTCCTTGTAATAGGAATAAAAGTGACTTTTAAAAAAAAAAAAAAAAAAAAAAAGAACAGTGAAAAAATAAAAGTTAAAATAAATAAGAAAAAAAAAATTTAAATGTGCCCCATCCCTTTTTTTTTTTTTAAAAACAGTGTAAAAATAAAAAATAAAAAGTAAAATATATAAGAAAAAAAATAATTTTTTTAAACGCGCCCCGTCCCGCCGAGCTCGCTTGCAGAAGTGAACGCATACGTGAGTAGTGCCCGCATATGAAAGCGGTGTTCAGACCACACATGTGAGGTATCGCCACGATCGGTAGAGCGAGAGCAATAATTCTAGCCCTAGACCTTCTCTGTAACTCAAAACATGCAACCTGTAGAATTTTTTAAACGACGCCTATGGAGATTTTAAAGGCTAAAAGTTTGTTGCCATTCCACGAGTGGACGAAATTTTGAAGCGTGACATGTTGGGAATCAATTTACTCGGCGTAACATTATCTTTCACAATATAAAAAAAATTGGGCTAACTTTACTATTTTCTTTTTTTTATTAAAAAAAGTATTTTTTCCCAAAAAAGTGCGCTTGTTAGTCCGCTGCGCAAATACGGTGTGACAAAGTATTGCAATGACCGCCATTTTATTCTCTAGGGTGTTAGAACCCCCAAACATTATATATATTTTTTATTCTAAGTAAAGGGAAGGAGATGAGCAGGCAGTGAAAACAGGTAGGGAAAGCTCCATTAGCATTGATGGATGTCTTGTCATGCCAACGGCCACCACCAGAGGGCGCCTGATTGCAGAATGAACCATAGGACTGCAGTAAGCCGCAAAGCCGGGGCCTCAATTACCGGCGCGGCCCATCGCGATCGCACCGGGAGGGGGGGGGGTGTCGAACGGACACAGGATACCCCAGCTGTGCCGCCCCAGGCGCCAGGTCGCTAATTCTAGTCGCAAATGCGACCTGGCGCCCGGGGTTTGTCGAACCCTGCTATATCGTATAAAGCTAATAAGCATAATGTGCACAAATAAACAATACAAAAGTAGTAATAATAATATTGTCAATAAACACTTTTGCTTCAAATATAATTCATAAGTGCAAATAGATGCCAAAAAGTGACACGTGCCAAACAAAAGTGCTAAGTGTCCCGCAATGCATATACATACTAGTCCATCTTAAACGAAATATATAATGAGCAAAAAGTCCTTCAAGAGAGTATTGACAAGTGATCTTCAATGGTGATATATTCAAACGTGCTTAAAATTCCATGTGCCACAGGTTATGTGACACCCCCCCAAGGTAATGCGCTCACCTTAGAGAATGTGACTGAGTCGCTAGACAAAGTCAGGAAACACTTTTGAGCCACCCAGGGCTTCTATGTGGATCACAGGCTCCACGGGCTCAAACAATAAACAGGAAAAAAGGGGACCATATAGTGTGATATCGTTTAAAATATTTATTCCAAGGTCAGACAGAAAACTCTCCCCCAAAGGGGGGTACTCACATTTTAAGGGTGCGTCAGTGCACCACTCTGAACAAGCATATAGTTGGATGTAGCAGTGAGGATATGGAGTCCATCCCAGCACCGACAGCTGCTGCTGCCTAACACTCCCTGTGTTAGGCAGCAGCAGCTGTCGGTGCTGGGATGGACTCCATATCTTCACTACCCTTTAAGTGTGTCCTAGTTTGTGTTCTAACTGAAGGGGGAGAGGACTGTGCAGGGAAGATAATAGATCACTGTTCATACTCTGTATGAACAGATGATCTGTCACTTCTCCCCTCATAGTTTACACACACAGTTCTGGGTTCTCCGTGTCTCAGCGGCGAGCGCAGGAGCCTGGCATTGATCGAAACCGCCGGGCACTCACAACGGCGAGCGGGGGGGGCGCCCCCTAGTGGCCACAGGGCGAAGCGACGTTGCATAACGTCGTTTCGCCCAGCCGTGCCATTCTGCCGCAGTACAACTGCGGGGGCTGGTCGGCAAGTGGTTAAAATGTTTAATAACATATATAAAAAAAGGCAAGGTATAAACTCTGAAAGATGGCACTGTAAGCCGTGCAAGCTGAAAACACATTTCAGACACATTGGGTCTCACGATGGCCGCGATGCAATGTCCAATAAACAGACTCCATCCCCTAGAGGGGATGTTACATCGGGGCAATCTTGAGACCTATTGTGTTTTTAAATGTGTTTTCAACTTGCACGGCTTACAGTGCTATCTTTGTGAGCTTATTTATATCGTGTGTGTGAATCTATCACTAGATTCTGCCTTCCTTCTTTTGCATATCCATCATATTTGGTGAGATGATCAAGGTTTCTATCCCATGTGAATAAGTGATTACCAGCACCACGCCAGCCCTTTCTATTATCCCCGGAGAGGAACATTGCTGATTTAAAATCAGATGTGAGGTGAGCAGCCTGTGAGACTGGTGGAGGAGAGCACAAGCATTTTGAATTTTTGCACCGTTGATGTATTGATTTTTTTAATTTCACTTCAGTCAGTCACAGATACTATATATGAACTTTCAGCAATATAGGTTTTTTATTACTAGTTTTAGGCTGTATGCTTTGCCCTCTAGTAAATAGCCAAGTGATTTCATAATTTCACACTAAGCCAAATTTTTTTTTTATTATTAAAAGGGTCCGGCAAATAAGTCCCAGTAACTGTAATGGTAAATTATTGAATAGAGAACCTCATTATCAGATAAGGTCCTCGGTCAGAGTTGAAACATGAAATTGTTTGGTTATTCATTTCTTTGAGCCCCTCATCAGTATTCTTAATAATATATAGAAGTCATGGAAATGTGCAAAGTGTAGATGATGTTATTCATGAATATGTTTGATTCTGTCTTCAGAAACCCACATCAGGAGTTACTGTGGAGGAGTCGGAGCAGAGTCTGGAGGAGCTCATGGCTCAGATGAAGAACATGTAATTTGCTAGTTCATCAAGCAACAAACGATTCTCCATTCTACAGAGAACATGCTTCTTATTTACTTTGTCATCGTATTAGTCCTCATTTTAATAAAGTCTGACAAAAGCACTGCATTGTCCCCCGACATCCAATCAAGTTCACCCTTCCAGATTCCAACTGCTATATCCCTTGGCTTGAATCTGCTTGGTTACTTTTGGACAGCATAGTTCTTAAAGACGCTTATAAAAAAAAAGACCATTAGAGTAAACCTTCCAAGAGAGGAGTAAGGGAGCTGCTATTGCCAGCCTTCTCCTACAATAGTTGCCTGGTTGTTGTACTGACCCACTTGGCCTCAACACTTTGAGTCACTGACCCAGAACAAGTAAGCAGATAATGAAAGTCGTACACCCTTATCTGACTACTTGTTCAGTGTCATATAGAAGCAAGATGGTCAGTATGACAGCCAGGTAACTAGAAAATTTACAATAGGCGTTTCTATCATGGCAGGTTTCCTTTAAGTTGTAGAGATACATAAAGGATTGCTTCCATCTATGTATTTAAAGACTCCAGAGTGACTCTACTTTCACATATTTGCATGTTTACTGTGTCAGCATGAAGAAGATATTGTGATTTTATAGCTTTGCAGTATCTGCTGCCCACTGAGACAGTAAGTGTTCGCAAATACATTTAAAAAGACATACTGATTCACCACAGCATTTGTGAAATTGTCAGTCCTCATAATCTGTTAGGTTGCTGTTACTAATAAATTGTTACGCTATATTTAAATGTATAGTGTATTTATTTGTCTGTGTTACCACACTGTATTTCTAAACAGAATGGAATTGGGTTCAGTAAATAGTAACTATCCTGGCCACCACTTCAATTACTCTAGTGTCTGGAGGTCTGTTTAGGCCTCATGAACACATTCAAGCATTCAATGTAAATTGTAGAAAGAGCAGCCTGAGCTCGACTTGATTTTTTTTTTTTTTTATTGAGTGAGGGACAGGAAGCCTAGGTTCACACTGAATGCGGGTTTGAAATTTGTGTGAGTTTAGCTCATTTCAGTCTGACTTCGGGGGCGATTTTAGAAATCTTCCCTGAAGTCGCAAAAAGTAGTGCAGGAACTAATTTTGGGAATCTGTGCGGCGCCACAAAGTCAGCGTTGCACCGATTCGGATGGTGCCGTTGCCGGCAATAGGCTCTGATTTGAAATGCAATTTGGCCCAATGTGAACGGGGGCAAAGTCCCTATCCTGCTGCCGAAATGCAGCCCTGTATGCAGTATGTAGCTGATATTACATCATTTATACAGTGCACCCAGCAGGAGAATGTGTTAGTGAACCAAATAGTTTGTTTGGACCAGCTTGTTCCAAATGAACTAATAAAAGTTGCAAGAAACCTGGAGCTGTGTTTTTAAGATCAATATAGATGCTGTGCCACATATAGTCTGTTTTGTGATTTTTTTTTTTAACATTTGTAATAAAGCTTCTTTAATTTTTAAGCAGACTTGGGCTCTTAATAAGTACCACATTGTATTGACAACACACTATGAAAAAAGAACCCAAAAAATTATATTATAAGACTGACCAGCACCAGCCTTTTAGAGACGGTGTAGGCTAATGGACTATATAATCAATACGCCTGTATTATATGTTTTAATAGCTGATGTTTGGAAAAAGGGCTGTTCCTTCACTATTTTTGTTTTGGATAGAATGGGCAAGAGAATAACCTCTGTCTGTGCTTTACTGCTGTCCAACACCTCCTTCTGAGTGAGTAGAAAATCTCCAACTGCACAGAACCTTTAAAATGTGTTCATTTAGCATTCCTACTCTACTAAAACAGAGCATATTTGTTCCTCTTGAAGATTTCACCACACTTCTTGCCCCATGGCAGATTGTTAGCAAGACAGAAAGTGAGGACAATCCCTCTTATTGGACAGACTGCAATAAAAACTGACAGAGGTGCTAACTCTTTTGCATTCCATCCAAAAAAAAAGTTTATATAGAATTCCTTTTGATGTGCTACCATTTATTTCTGCAGTTATGGAACTTTTGTTTCCTTCTGAACAGCCTACATATTTGTGAATCCATTATTTTCAGTATCAGAGTTTACCTGTAACAAAAAAAAAAAAAAAAAGTTGCACCTCCAGACAAATGTATGGATACTAACGGTTCCTGATAGATACTGTGTGTATATATATATATATATATATATATATATATACACACAGTATCTCACAAAAGTGAGTACACCCTCACATTTTTGTAAATCACATTAAAAGATATAATAAGATAACACTGAAGAAATGACACTTTGCTACAATGTAAAGTAGTGAGTGTACAGCTTGTAAAACAGTGTAAATTTGCTATCCCCTCAAAATAACTCAACACACAACCATTAATGTCTAAACCGCTGGCAACAAAAGTGAGTACACCCCTAAGTGAAAATGTCCAAATTGGGCCAAAAGTGTCAATATTTTGTGTGGCCACCATTGTGAGCATGGAGTTCACCGGAGTTTCACAGGTTGCCACTGGCATCATCTTCCACAATGACATCACGGAGCTGGTGGATGTTAGAAACCTTGCACTCCTCCACCTTCCATTTTGAAGATGTCCCACAGATGCTCAATAGGGTTTAGGTCTAGAGATATGCTTGGCCAGTCCATCACCTTTACCCTCAGCTTCTTTAGCAAGGCAGTGGTCATCTTGGAGGTGTGTTTGGGGTCGTTATGTTGGAATATTGCCCTGTGGCCCAGTCTCCGAAGGGAGGGATTCATTCTCTGCTTCAGTATGTCACAGTACATGTTGGCATTCAGGGTTCCCTTAATGAACTATAGCTCCCCAGTGCCGGCAGCACTCATGCAGCCCCAGACCATGACACTCCCACCACCATGCTTGACTGAAGGCAAGACACACTTGTCTTTGTGTCCCTCACCTAGTGGCTGCCACACACACTTGACACTATCTAAACCAAATAAGTTTATCTTGGTCTCATCAGACCACAGGACATGGTTCCAGTAATCCATGTCCTTAGTCTGCTTGTCTTCAGAAAACTGTTTGAGGGCTTTCTTGTGCATCATCTTTAGAAGAGGCTTCCTTCTGGGATGACAGCCATGCAGACCAATTTAATGCAGTGTGCGGCGTATGGTCTGAGCACTGGCAGGCTGACCCCCCACCCCTTCAACCTCTGCAATGCTGGCAGCACTCATGCGTCTATTTCCCAAAGACAACCTCTGGATATCACGCTGAGCATATGCACGCAACTTCCTTGGTAAACCATGGCGAGGCCTGTTCTGAGTGGAACCTCTCCTGTTAAAAAGCTGTATGGTTTTGGCCACCGTGCTGCAGCTCAGTTTCAGGGTCTTGACAATCTTCTTATAGCCTAGGCCAGTGATGGGAAACCTTGACGCCCCAGATATTTTGGAACTGCATTTCCCATGATGCTCAACTACACTGCTGAGTGCATGAGCATCATGGGAAATGTAGTTCCAAAACATCTGAGGTGCCAAGGTTCACCATCACTGACCTAGATCATCTTTATGAAGAGCAACAATTCTTTTTTTTTTTTTTAGATCTTCAAAGTTCTTTGCCATGAGGTGTCATGTTGACCTTCCCGTAACCAGTATGAGAGCGTGAGAGCGACAAATTTATCACACCTGCTCCCCATTGACACTTGAGACCTTGTAACACTAACGAGTCAAATGACACCGGGGAGGGAAAAATGGCTAATTGGGCCCAATTTGGACATTTTCACTTTTGTTGCCAGCGGTTTAGACATTAATGGCTGTGTGTTGAGGTATTTTGAGGGGACAGCAAATTTACAGTTATATAAGCTGTATACTCACTACATTTACATTGTAGTAAATGGTAATTTCTTTAGTGTTGTCACATTGTGAGATACTGTGGGTGTATAGAGAGAGAGAGGTATACCACAGAACACAGACTAATACGGTTTTAAAATTTTAATAAGATAGAACATATTACAAAAATAAATATGTTGTCATATACTGCATAAAGTGACATAAAAAAGATTTTCACTAGTGATAGTAGTTATGCTGATGAATACTAATAGTACAGAAAAACAGTGCAGTTTCAAGTATATGGAATGTTTCACATTTGGCTTAAAGCACCTTCTCATAAGTCTCAAAAAATCCCAACCTTTTGATCTGAATGGGGTGCCCATAACATGAGAAATAAAATGATCATATAGTAACATATGCATTTCAGTTTATAGAACTTGTACTGTACTAAAATACAGCGAGCTATAAAAGTTAAAAAATGTATATAAATTGTACCTTTAAGCGACACCTTTTTTGAAAACACTATACTGTACGTGCTAGTTGTCCTGGATTTACTAGGCTTGTCTTGCGGGTTTGGGGGTGTGGTTTCTGGGTATAAAAAGTTTTAGGCATTTGTACATTAGCCTGTTGAAGGATAAACGTGCATTGTTCTGAGAGTACATCTGTACGTAAAAATGGTATGCCAGTATGAAGATGGGGATATTAAAGTAGAACTATAAGCAAAACTTTTTTTTCCCATTTTGGAAAGCTTAAGGGTGGGTCATAACCCCTGTGAGCTTATTTTTTTCCATCCCATTGGTGAGATTTCCCTTCACTTCCTGTCCCATAGCAAAAACAGGAAATCCCTGAAAATTAAGGGAATCCCTTGGGGAACCCAAGATCACCAGAACTCGTGTCCCAATTGGAAGATCCCCTATTACTTTTTCTGGGGACAACTCCAAATTTGGGATTTTCTTTTACTTTCAGTGATAATATTAAAGCGGGGGTCCACCTATCGTTTTTTTTTTTTTTTTTAGTTCATTCACAAACTTTTCTTCTCAGCATTACATACTCACATATTGTGTGTAATATGTCCGCCTGTGTCAGATTTCGTCGGAAAGAATAACTTATATTATTCACTGCAGGCGGTTTCCATCTTCATTGTGGGCATTTGAAGCCCACAAGCATTTATTTCCTGGATGTGGTGAATGCTGTGCTCCCAGCATTCACCACTCGTTCCCGCACATGCTCAGTGGCATCCTGGGAAGCCTGAGACTAGCTCCCAGGAGTCTGGGAGAGGCTAGAAACACGCCTACTCCCACGGGAGGAGAACCAGGAAGTGCAAAGAAGAATAGAAAAATAAAAGGTAATTACGGCGATTTTAATTTTTTTAAACGGCATGTCAGCATCTAGGCAAGGAAGAGAATACATACAGATATTGTTCAAAATTTGGGTGGAACCCCGCTTTAAACAGGACAAACAGAGAGGGTGAATGAACAGGGACACAGACCGCAATAAAACTCACAGGTGTTCTAATGCATCTCTATTCTATCCAAAACTAAAAAAATAAAAAATAAAGCTTTGCTTTTAGTTGTACTTTAGCCACTTGCTGACCAGCCGCTGCAGTTTTACTGCGACAGAATGGCACAGCTGGGCAAAACGACGTTATGTAACGTTGCTTCGCCCTGTGGCCACTAGGGGCATGCGTGCCCCCGGAGCCCGATGTGGGTGCCCAGTGGTGTCACAATCACCGCCGGGATCTGTGTGTGTAAACACACAGTTTCCAGTTCTCTGACGGGAGAAGTGACTGATCGTCTGTTCATACAAAGTATGAACAGCGATCTGTCATCTCCCCTAGACAGTCCCCTTCACACAGAGAGGGAACACAATTAACCCCTTGATCGCCCCCTAGTGGTTAACCCCTTCCCTGCCAGTAAAATTTTTACAGTAATCGGTGCATTTTTATAGCACTGATAAGCTGTATAAATGCCAATGGTCCCAAAAATGTGTCAAAAGTGTCCACCGTAATGACGCAGTCCCGATTAAAAAATTGCAGATCGCCGCCATTACTAGTAAAAAAAAAAAATTAATAATAAAAAATTCCATAAATCTATCCCCTATCTTGTAGACGCAATAACTTTTGTGCAAACCAATCAATATACGCTTATTGCAATTTTTTTTTTTACCAAAAATATGTAGACGATCACATATCAGCCTAAACTGAGGAAAATAAAGTGTTTTTTATATACTTTTGGGTGATATTTATTATAGCAAAAAGTTAAAAATATTGAGTTTTTTTCAAAATGGATGCTTTTCTTGTTTATAGCGCACAAAATAAAAACCGCAGACACGATCAAATACCACCAAAAGAGAGCTCTATTTGTGGGGAAAAAAGGACGTCAATTTTGTTTGGGTGCAACGTCGCACAACTGCGCAATTGTGAGTTAAAGCGATGCAGTGCCGAATCGCAAAAGGTGCTCTGGTCAGGAAGGGGGTAAAATCTTCTGGGGCTGAAGCGGTTAAATATAACCATAAGTAATGTACAATATATAAAAATATTGCTGGATGCCTTATACAAATATCAGTACCTAATATCTGGCTAGATTAGCCTTCAGCAACCAACATACTCATAAAGGCTTGAAGAGAGAGGGAGGACCAGGACTATAAGCCAATCTGGCTCTGTAAAACACGGAGTTCGTTAAGAGAAGAGGGAAAAGCACATGGAGTGAGTGGCTGCTGTTTTTCAGATGTAACAAGGAATTAACCTTGTTGTATTGCTTATATGTACAGAAACGGAATCAAAGATCTTGACAGCTAAAACAGTTTACTTTGAACCAAGTACTTCTTCTTGGCTATAGTTCAGCTTGAAAAAAAAGAATTCTGATAAACTGGCCACATAACAATTTCAGTGCAGATTCAGAAAAACTCTTCCTGTACCTCTAAGGTGTCATTCATATGTCTAACTGGCTGTGGTACAGCAAGGATGATGTGAAAAAACTGTACCCTGAAGATCAGGTGTATTTAGACAGCCATGACTGGGGAGCCTGTACAAAGCAATGACTGTCTGACAGCGACCACAGCTGTCCGAATGTAATCTCACAGCCAGCGATTACCTGCAGTTAGTCTACTTTCACACTAAAGCACCGTGCCATTAGCGATAAAATTGCAGCTCATTTTTGCTGCGCTTTTCGGGCGCTAGTGGGACTTTTTTTAAGGTCACGTGACAACAGGACCTTAAAAAAAAAAAAAAGTAAAAAAGACCCATTTTGCAGCGCTTTTGAAGCGCTGCCCCATTCATTTCAATGATGCTGCTTGTCCCGCAAGCGCACCTCCTCAGTGTGAAAGCACACACTGCAGAGAATGGGAGACAAATTTCAGGCGCTATTTCTAGTGCTAAAACACCTGAAAACTGCCTCAGCGTGAAAGGGGTCTTAGAAACAGATGCTCGTTCCTGGACCCAAGCCAATCGTGTGCAGGGGTGATCATCTGTCTCTAAATGCAGGTAATTGTCTCCTGTGTGATTAGCTATCTGAAAACCAGCTGCAACTGTTGTCAACCTTTCATTGCTTTGTATGTTTTTTGTAGTTTTTCACAACATGCTTGTCGCATTTATTTATTATAGGTACTTATACAGCGCTGTCAATTTACACAGCGCTTTACATATATTGTACATTCACATCAGTCCCTAACCCTCAAGGAGCTTACAATTGAAGGTCTCTAACTTACATTCATACATACACAGACTAGGACCAGTTTATACAGGAGCCAATTAACCTACCAACATGTCTTTGGAGTGTGGGAGGAAATCCAAGCAGGCACAGGGAAAACCTGCAAATTCCAGACAGGTAGTGCCGTGGTTGTGATATGAACCAACGACATTAGTGCTGCTAGGTAGAAGTGCTAACCACTTAGCATCACTGCTGATTTGACCATGTGAATGAGACCTAACAGGTGTATGTAGTTGAACTCAAATATTTAGGACCTTCTTACTTACTTAAACTTGATGTAGAAAAAAAAGTTCTGTACTTGTGAGTGCAAATAGTATTTTCTTTCATTTGCTGTGGTGCAAAACAGGTTGATGTCAGTGGTGGATGTGGGCACAATATTGTCCAGAATATTAGATTATAGACCGTATATTACTTTCCTGGTGCCTCCATGGCAGCATACACTTAGTTGGTTGCGCGGCCAACAACTAAGTGTAAGCTGCCATGGATAGGTACCAGGAAAGGAAAATTATGGAAAGGTAAGTGTTCAATTTTCCATTTTCCTGGTGCCTCCATGGCAGCATACACTTGAATGTGAGCAAAGCAACCAACCATGTGTATGATGCCATGGATAGGCCACAGGAAAGGAAAATGACAGAAAGGTAAGTATTCAATTTTTAATTATTTCAGACATTGTGTAGGAAATTAACAACTGTAGTCAGTATTTCTGGCTGTAAATAAAATCCTGTTCTGCTATCACGCTAGAGTAGGGTTTAAATAAGGGAATTTTGCATTGTTGTATCGTCTACAGATTTCTTAAGTAGATTTGGTAGATTTGCACATCGACTCCAGATTTTCATGTTGTCATTCAGTCAGGATATTGACGGGTAAAATGTTCCTGAGACTATGTGTGTCTCCCCCACTAGAGGAGTGCCCAGAGGAAGCTTTAGCCCCTAATACAGATGTCTCTGCTTCTTTAATTTCCATCGCTCTTTTGTACAGCTCTGCTGCTCTTTCAAAATCACCTTCTTCGTACCTGGGAAAACAAGATGGACCATATTAGAACTATTACAAGTGAGTTTCTTTCATTACAGGCAAATGGAATTAAATTTAAGGGTGCTCTCAAACTGCAGCGCCTATAACATGCATAGCGCATTTTAAATGCGTGGCATGCAGCACATAAAGCTGTGAATAACTGGTTGTTAAGGATGCTACCAGGGCCGGCTCCTTAACAACCAGCTATTTATTCTATGCATGAAGGTTAACCCCCCCCGAGCCCAACCCAGAAATGTGCACGAGAGCGGCTGCTCACCCGGGTCTCTCCCTCCTCATTGGCTAAGACACAGCCATTGGCTCCCGCTGCTGTCAATCGCAGGAGGGGGTGGGCCCAGGCCATGCTCTCTGTGTCTTATGGACATGAGGGGAGGAGGCGGGGGAAGGTGGGACTGAGCTACTGATGACCACCAAGGGGACGGGAGCTTGTGCAGGGTGGACAGTGTTTACATCCCTACTGATTTTTTTTTAGGGAAGCTGGCACGGCGCAAGCGCCTATTTACTCAACAACAATTATATTTTTGCCAGGTAATCCCAAATACAAACCTAAAGATGAACCCTGGCAGCGTTTTTGTGCATTTTTGATGTGTTTCCCATTGACTTCAATGGAAGATGCATCCTAGGTGCGCTTTGGTACATGTGAAGAGTCTGTGTGTTCTGGACCATCTAAAAATGTTAATTGTACCTAAGCAATACCCTGAGAATGTACTCTTTGTCTTAAATTTCTCCTGAAAAATAGCAAAGTGCTTCCTGGTATGTGAGTGTGCCTAGGCTCACCTATAACTTCAGCTGCATATCTGCAGTGTGAGATCTCTGGCACTGCTGCCTTTGATAGCTAGTCCAAGGAGATTTGGTGATATCACTGCTGTGCCTTCTCTGATATGAGTAGGAAAATCCCTGCCTCTACTAAGATTGCTGTCTCCACACAACATTTTGGGGAGAATTTACTAATATTGGAGCAGACAGAATCTGGAGCAGCTGAGCATGACAACCAATCAGCTTCTAACTTCAGCTTGTTCAGTTAAAACAGAACTACACCTTACAAAAAAATTGCGAGCAGGCAGCACTATTACAGAAGTAATATGCTATGGGATTGATTTACTAAAGGCAAAACGAGTGTGCACTTGACAAGTGCAATTGATCTAATTTTCCCCAATCAAAGAACACCGAATCAGGTGCAAGGAAAATACAAAAAACAGCATTTTTGCTTGCACATGATGGGATGATTGAAATCAGCAGAGCTTCACCGCATTCACTAAGCTCTGGGGAAAATGAGTGCAACTGCACTTGCAAAAGACATGTTGCTTCCATCAATTTCTATTATCTTATCTTTTTCTTAAAATCATCCATTTTCTCAGTTTAAACATTTGATGTTTTCTATTTTCTATTGTGAATAAAATATGGGTTTATTAAATTTGGAAATCATTGCATTCTGTTTTTATGTAGATTTTACACAGCATCCCAGCTTTTTTGGAATTGGGGTTGCATATACATACCATGATTTGTAGACCCCATAACTTTCCTACAGGACTAAATAATAAACATTGGATTGGTTTACTTTTTACCAAAGACATGTAGCAGAATACATTGAAGAAAGATTATTTATTATTAGTATATAAATACAGGGGGGGAACCTATCAAAAGAGATATATATTTCTGCTCTGGAGTATTTTTTTAAGATTTCTGAGTGCTTCTGAAGATTTCTGAATGTTTATCAATATTTTTAAGTATTTGTGAACAGGGTCGGATAACTTAGATATCGACGCATTCAATGTATTGATACTGTTACTGGTTTGGAACGGTGATTTGTTTTTGGTGTTCTTTTTGTTATGTCTGTTAAATCTGAAGAAAAAAAAAAAAGAATGATTTATTTGCAAAAAATTTTAACAGTACCTAAGAAAACTTTTTTTTTCTTCATATAGCAAAAAAAAAAAAAAACCCCAGTCATAATTAAGTACCACCAAAAGAAGTCTTCATCTGTCTCAAAAAAATGATAAAAATTCCATTTGGGTACAGTGTTGCATGACTGAGTAATTGTCTTTCAAAGTGTGACAGCGCTGAAAATGGAACTGGGCAGGAAAAGGGTGAAATAGACCGATCTTGAGTTGGTTAAGCTTTGAAAATGAAAGCTGGAGGCCGATTAGTTGCTATTACAAGCTGCTTGAGTCTTAGTAAATTCCTCTTTTTGTGCTTGTTTAGTACTTAACCACTTCTCGCCCACCCGCAATGTACTGCAGATGGCAGATGGTGAAGGCGAAGCAATGTACCTATACTTTGCTGCCTATGTCCGGGTTTATGGTGCGCCCCCCGGTTGTACACAGTGGGAGTCTATCAGAAAGTCCCCTTCAACGATTCACGGCTGGGACCTGCTGATCGGCTGTGTACAATCAGCCCAGTGCTCTGTGTTGAAGATTACCTTAGTACAGCCAAGTTCTTTAGTGTTTCTCCAACCCTGGGGTGCATTCGTCCCAAGCTGTCCTCATAAATCTTCATGGCTCGGTCATACAGAGGTAAAGCTTCCACTTGTTTTTTCTAGAGACAGACATTCAGATCAGAACTCAGTAACTGGGAGAAGCAATCAATGAGTCTTGATTCATTAAACTCCTGGTTTTCCATTATGTGCTACACAAGCCATAATGTAATGTATTATTAGAAATTACCTTTTCTTTTCAATCTGTAGCAGCTGTCATTTTCTGTAAAATTCTATGAAATATGACAGCCTGGAGGCATTCTGTATAAGGTGTATATGGTGTACGGAACGCCCCCAGAAATGTAATTTCCTGCTTTTGGGATTGGTTCAACAATTCTCCCAGAAGTCTCCACTAAGATACAAGTCAGATTTTGGGCATCCTCTGCTACAATAACTTTAGTTTTGGTGAGATACTCTTCAAGAGTTGAATACTTCTAAAGAGAAGCCAACAGTGTAGCTTTTTTTTTTTTTTTTTTTATCAGAACACAGAGAGTTGCACCAGCTAATTTTAATGATCCACACCCTCCCATTTAGAATCAGTATCTAAAAGACATGGTAAACAAAGTGGAGTTAAGCAGGCCATACATGGTCGAATTTCGATCAAATTTTCTTTTCAAAATCAGAAAGCTCGTTTTTTTTGTGATCCGATGATGCCAGCATTGATTTTCGAAATTCGGCCGACCAAGCCTTCAATTTCACCTCATGTTGCTACAGAAAAGAATTTTCGTGGGTGGGAATCTTCTTTTCTCTCCGTAAATTTTCTTTTCTTATTACATTTCTCGCACGATTCTCCCATCATTAATTAGAAAATCGTTCGTTTTTCAAAAAATTTCCAACATGTCCGATTCTTCAAATTTGATTGCCGCACGAAAATCGGCCGTTGTTGCAGCCCACTAATGGTGCGAAAATCGTACGAAAATTCTTTTATACGATTTTCTAAATAAAATTCTTTCGAAATTCAAACCGTGTATGGCCGGCATTATTCTTTCAAGTTAACATTTTATTTTAAAGGATAAGTTCACCTTTACATGTTCCACTTGATTTTAGGGTAGAACATATAACATGTTATCAGTGCTTCAGCCGCCGCCCGCTGTCCCCCCCCCCCCCCCTCCCCTGCTGTGGCAGCAGTACATTTTGAAGTTTCCCGTACTAGCTGTCACTGTTTGAAAACAACGCGGCCGTACTGGGCTCCACCCACACAGCCATGTCATTCATATGCACAGCTCTGTGTGTCTGAATAAACTACAAGCCCCAACATCCTTAACGGCTCTCGGCTTGTAGTTCTCAATGAACTACCATGGCGCTGTGGAAGTTTGAGTCTTCCTGTCAGGGAGTATCGGCTTACGAGTAGGGTATGTACAGGCAAGCAGATACACTATATTGTCACGGGTATTGGGATGTCTGCCTTTACAGGCACATGAACTTTAAGGGCATCCCAGTCTTTGCCCATAGGGTTCAATATTGAGTTGTCCCACCCTTTGCAGCTATAACAGCTTCAACTCTTCTGGGAAGGCTGTCCACAAGGTTTAGGAGTGTGTCTATGGGAATGTTTGACCATTTTTCCAGAAGCGCATTTGTGAGATCGGGCACTGATGTGGAGGAGAAGGCCTAGCTTGCAGTCTCTGCTCTAATTCATCCCAAAGTTGTTCTATTGGGTTGAGGTCAGGACAGTCAAGTTCCCCCATCCCAAACTTGCTCTTCCATGTCTTTATGGACTTTGCTTTGTGCACTGGTGTACAGTCATTTTGGAATAGGAAGGGGCTGACCACACACTGTCCCACAAAGTTGGGAGCATGAAATTGTCCAAAATATCTTGGTATGCTGATGCCTTATGAGTTCCCTTCACTGGAAGTTAGAGGCCAAACCCAACCCCTGAAAAACAAACCCCACACCATAATCCCCCCTCCACCAAATTATTCGGACCAATGCACAAAGCAAGGTCCATAAAGACATGGATGAGCGAGTTTGGGGTGGAGGAACTTGACTGGTCTGCACAGAGTCCTGGCCTCTGATAGAACACCTTTGTAATGAATTAGAGCGGAGACTGCAAGCCAGGCCTTCTCGTCCACATCAGTACCTGACCTCACAAATGCGATTTTGGAAGAATGGTCAAACATTCCCACAGACACTCCTAAACCTTGTGGACAGCCTTCCCAGAAGAGTTGAAGCTGCAAAGGGTGGGCCAACTCAATATTGAACCCTACGGACTGAGACTGGGATGCAGTAAAGTTCAAGGCAGCCGTCCCAATACTTTTGACAATATAGTGTACATTTACAGTGTGCATGAGACCTGCATGCCATCACCGATTTGCTGGTGCAGTGCTTTAGACTAGAGGCTCCTACTACAAAAAATAATAAATTCACTTTTTTTTTTAACCTATTATTATTTTTTTAAAAGAGAACTTATCCTTTAAGATGTGTTTGTGGAAGGTGTTGCCACAGCTACTAATAAAAATGAACAAATATCTATAGTATCACCTTCCCCTAACAACTGAGCTATCTAAATACATCTGATCTTTAAAGGCATTGGTGAAAGGAAGGGGTGTCACGTCACATTCGGCTACCCATCACATTTTGCTACCCGCTGGAGTGCGCATGCGTGACGCCGCCATATGCGTTCCAACACTGTTGTAAGACCACCTGCCACAGGGCCCCTTGTGGGCTCGCTTGGCTCGCCACAGGTCGGGCACGGCCTCGCTTCGCTCGGTATAATAATAATCTAACTCTATGTCCACTTGGATGGTGGGGCTTGAACCTGGACTCAGGGGTGTGGCCACAAAATTCTAGCAGTCCAGCGGGTAGCCAAATGTGATGGGTCGCCATATGTGACGTTACAGGGGCTCCTCTAGATACTTAGATGAGCTTAGTTATGGAATGTGACCATCTATGACAGCACCTCCCTAACACCAATACATCTTAGTGAATCTGATCACAGAAAAGGTTTAAGACTTCAGACCTGTTCATGATAGTAATATGAGGGCCCAGAATGCTCTGCAAAATCAGTGTCATGGGTAACTATTCATCTGTAATATAAAGTCTGTATGTGATTAAAAAAAGGCTAAAAACTGGTAAACATAAAATGTAAATTAAAACCACTATCTGGTAATTAGATTTATTTAAACATAACTTATCATTGAGAACATAAAAAAATATTCCCTCTAGGGTTACCAAATTAATTAATTACTTACAAAATGACATCCATAAACTTTATACACAAAAATGTGGCATCTACGCACTAGATCATTCTTACCATCTGACAGTACAATACTGCAAGATTCACCAAGGCAGTAGCGACACTTGGGTGTTTGGGACCAAATGACTTCTGTCGGATTTCTACGGTGAGTTCATACAGAGGCACAGCTTTGTCCAGCTTTCCCTAGGAAACATTCGCAAAGCATTTACACAAGTGAGGATAGTAGAGGTAATCATCTGAGCTGGCAGTATTTACGTACATCTACATTTGCCATAGACAATCCAAAGACATCCAAGCCAATGAAGATTATTTCCAATTTCACCAGCTGACATAATTTAGGCTACGCGATTTTGAAAACCTTCTGAAGATGAACTATAGACAGTCATAATTAATAACATTTAATATAGTTGTGTATTCCTTAAAGCGGTAGTAAACCATAAAAAAACAAAACAATAGGCACCGGGCAGTTTAAGTCATTATGTGCTAGTATGCATCGCTTACCTAAAAACAAAGCCCTCCAGCGGCACACTGTCACCGCTGAAGGCGCTTCCATCTTCACCTGGTCTTCCTTCTGGATTCACGGGCTTCGGCGATACGAATGGCTAAGCCGACGTCGCTCCCGAGCATGCGCGGGAGTCACAGGTATACCGTTCGTTCAGAGTGCATGCACCGGCGACGTCACCGGCTGCATCTAAAGTAAATATCTCCTACACGGTGCAGGTTTAGGAGATATTTACTATACCTATAGGTAAGCCTTATTATAGGCTCACCTAAAGGTAAAAATCATACAAGGGAGTTTACTCCCACTTTAATCACTTAAGGACCGCAAGGATTTGCCCCCTTAATGACCAGGCCTTTTTTGACAATACAGCACTGCGTCGCTTTAACTGACAATTGCGTGGTTGTGCGATGTTGTACTCAAAACAAAAATTTATGTCCTTTTTTTTCCCACAAATTGAGCTTTCTTTTGGTGGTATTTGATCACCTCTGCAGTTTTTAATTTTTGTGCTATAAACAAAAAAAAAAAAAGACTGCCAATTTTGAAAAAAAAACAAAAAAACAATAATTTTTGCTATAATAAATATCCCCAAATTTATAAAAAAAAACATTTCTTCATCAGTTTAGGCCGATATATATTCTTCTACATATTTTTTGCTAAAAAAAAAAAAAAAAAATGCAATAAGCGTATATTGATTGGTTTGCGCAAAAGTTATAGTGTCTACAAAATAGGGAAAAGATTTATGGCATTTTTATTAATTTTGTTTTTTCAGCGGGACTGCGACATTGCGGCGGGCAGATTGGACACTTTTGACATTTTTTTGGGACCATTGACATTTATATAGCGATCAGTGCTATAAATAGCCACTGATTACTGTATACATGTCACTGGCAGGGAAGAGGCTAACACTAGGGGGCTATCAAGGGGTTAAGTGTTCCCTAGGGATGTGTTTCTAACTGTGGGGGGATGGGACTGACTGGAGGAGACAGATCGCTGTTCCTGATAACTAGGAACAGCAGATCTCTCTGTACTCTCCTGTCAAAACGGGGATCTGTCTGTTTACATTGACAGATCCCCGTTCTGGCTCTCTTTGGAGCGATCACGGGTGGCCTATCACTCTTAAAGTGGCTGACGTACACCTACTGAGATTCACCCAGGAGGGCAAACCTGCCGCAGTATAATGACGGCGGCTGGTTGGCAAGCGGTTAAAGTAGAACTATATGCAAAACTTTTTTTTTCATTTTGGATAGAGTCAGGGAGGGCTATAACCCCTGTCAGATTTTTTTTTTTCGCCATCTGTGTCCCATTGCAGAGATTTCCCTTCACTTCCTGTCCCATATTCAAACAGGAAGTGAGAAGAAATATCTATAAATTCAGTGAATTCCTTGGAGACCCCCAGGTCACCAGAACTAGTGTCCTCATTGGAAGGTTTCACTTCTATTACTTTTCTGGGGACATCCCAAAATGTGGGATTTTCTTTTACTTTCACCTTCAATGATAATGATAAAACAGGACAAATAGCGAAGGTGAATCTCCTTAACAGGGACACAGACAGCAATTAAAACTGACAAGCATTCTAAACCCTCTCCACTCTAAAACAAAGAAAGTTTTGCCTTTAGTTATACTTTAAAAAAACAAAACCTACATTTATTTTTCAAACAGCTAGCATAAGTACCTAAATCCATAGCTCCCAACTGTCCCTAATTTGGAGCAATGTCCCTCTTTCCCCCTTTATTTGTCCCTTATTTTGGTCTGATCTATTTAGTTGTATATAAAATACACTTTTTATCTTTCAAAAAGTGTTCCCCAGTGCTAAACCTTTCATCCAATTTCTAAATTGCTGCATTTGTACATTTTAAAAGCCAATATAAAGGAATAGTAGTAGAAAATACACCGTTCTTAAACCGCTCCTGCCTATTGAAATCGATGGGGCAGCGCGGCTATACCGCAGGCATAGCACTGCCGCAGCAGCGCTTTGCGGTGGTTTTAACCCTTTCTCGGCCGCTAGCGGGGGGTAAAAGCGCCCTGCTAGCGGCCGAATAGCGCCGCAAAATTGACGGTAAAGCGCCGCTAAAAATAGCGGCGTTTTACCGTTGACGCACCCACTGCCCCAGTGTGAAAGGGGTCTAAGACTAAGGGATAATTAGGCTTTGCTTCATGCACATGAGCTAACAGGGAACATACTAATAGAAGGAGCGATTAGAATGAGCTGAGATGATGACTCAGGCTGGGTTCACATTTGTGCGATGCGGGAACCAGGGTGATTCCTGTGCGGGTTCTCGCATCGCATGACACCCCCAAATCGGTTCGCAGATCACAGTGCGAACTGTGAAATCGGACAGGAATCGGATTGCATGGTTGTGAACACCCATGTGATCCGACTCCAGTGCGGACCAAAAAAAGGGTCCTGCATCATTTTGGTTCGAATGCAATGAGTATTCAGCCATACAAACTGTATGGCTGAATTTGCATTGCACAGACATTCCATGTGATCTGCACAGCAATGTGGTGTGAATCACATGCGAAGAATGTCATTGCACAAGTGTGAACCCACCCTTACAAGGACGTTTAGTGCCGGTTCACACTGATGCGCTGTGAATTTGTTCAGTTTTTTTGTCCTGTGTGAGGTGCGATTTTACCGCGAATTTACCGCGATTTTAGCGCGAATTTCAGGAGTTGGACATAGCTGCGATTGATGTACTAGCCAATGGAATCATAATGTAAAAAAAAAGGCGTTAACTTCCTGTGTACTTCCTGGTTTTTGGGGAGAGTAGTGTGGTGGAATTCGCACATATCTGAACCAACAATGCAATTCCAGAACGATTTACACTGATGTCTATGTAGACTAAATTTGCAATGCAACGCTGTAAACTCGCACCAGACCCTTTTTTTTATCGCATCGCATTCGTAGAGGAAACGGAACGCATGTATGTGAACGACCGTCATTGAAAACAATGACTTTATGGATGACATGCGAATTTAGAATGTTTTTGACGCATCACATTCGTTATGAACTCGCATCAGTGTGAACCGGCACTTAAGCTCCTTCATTGTCCAGCAGGTGGGGAGGCGACACCTCTCTATTCTTCACCTACTGTATGTCCCTGAAGGGTTGTATTTACCTTCACGTAGATGTACAGGTGTTTTATGCATCCCTATGCAGGTAGTCCCATTGATGTCTATTGGGACACAGCAGATGTGCCCCATAGGGTTGCCATCTCATCCCTTTAAAACCAAACACATATTAATTATACAGGTTCTTTGGCTGATTAAGGTGGTAATTAAACTCACTTGGTGTCCTATCTGAAATTAATTACACAGGTTCTGAGGCTAATTTAAATGTGTTCAGGTTTAAAGGGATGAGGTGGCAACCCTAGTGCCCCACCATGACACCAAGCAGATGCGAGCCCCTGAACACAGACAGTGTGATTTCGGGGACCCACACTAATGTCATATTGAGACACAGTGGAGCCACAATGTCCCCATAGACATCAATGAGACTACCTGAATGGGGATGCACAGAATCCCCATGCAGGCAAGCATGGCCCTGCACAGACGTATGGTATTGTACACCCTGTGTGAACGAGGCCTTCTAGAGAAAAATGTCTCCCACCTGCATGTGCTGTCTGGCAGAAGTGTATGAATTACAAAAGTGTCTGGCCAAAATGATACATTCTTTCACAGATTAGACAATTTACAAGTGTAGCTCAGCTGTATATTTACCACTTCCCACCCGGCCATTGCACATATACGGCCGGGTGGGAGTTTCCTCCTTCTGAGTGGACGTTCAGGAATGTCCCTCAGAAGGAGGGGGATCGCGCGCGCGTGCATGCCCTCACAGTGGCGGGATCCCGATGCGCTCGTGTCACCCTGACACGGCGCATCTCTGATCAGCAGGAGGGCTTTGTGACTGGCCCTCCTGATCACATGACGGTTGTGTCCAATCAGAGCCGTCATGTGATGTAAACCGAGAGCTGGTTGCTAAGCGATCGGCTCTCCTCTCCTCACACGGAAGTTGTCAGTGAGGAAAGGAAAGCAGATCGCTGCAGCCAGCCGGTGATCAATGAGTATGAGCTGTTTTTACAGCTTTTTACACACTGATCACCGACACAGTGTCCCCACACAATGTAAACACACACAGTGTCCCCAAAATAGTGTCCCCAAAACACACGCATGTCCCCACACAGTAAAAACACCTGTCCCCACATATGTAACACTAAAATCATATGTCCCAATGATCATCTGCACACATATGTCAGTGATCATCTGCGCACATATGTACATGATCATCTGCACACATATGTCAGTGATCATCTGCGCACATATGTCCGTGATCATCTGCACACATATGTCAGTGATGATCTGCGCACATATGTCAGTGATCACACAAACCAATTATTATACACTTAACGGGATTTTTTTTACCAAAGACATGTAGCAGAATACATTTTGGCTTAAATTTATGACAAAATTAGATTTTATTGGATTTATTTTAAAACAGAAAGTAAAAAATGTAATTTTTTTTTCAAAAAAATATATATATCGCAAAAAATAAAAAATTGATTTGTGAATAAATACCACCAAAATAAAGCTCTATTTGTGTGAACAAAATGCTAAAAATTTCATTTGGGTACAGTGTTGCGTGACCGCGCAATTCTTATTGAAAGTGTGCTGAAAGCTGAAAATTGGCCTGGGAAGGAAGGGGGTGAAAGTGCCCAGTATTGTAGTTGTTAACCTGCTTCCCCAGAGTTCAGCTTAAAAGCTGGATATGTTAAAGTAGAAGGATTTTTGGTAAATTGAGTGTGGTTCCTCCAGAGTCTCAACAGCTGCTGTCTCACTTCCACTATCTGTCAGGTATGTCAAAATGACCGAATCCCTGAAAGATCTGATTAATTACTCAGGTAGAGGCAGCTAATTAGAGCCTACCCTCCTTCCCCCTCCCCCACAGAGATCATTGCGGCTTTCAGACACAAAACTCAGTGAGGTCGTGGCAAATTAGACTCCAGAACAGGGCTAAGTATTTAGGGCTAAGGACAGTCAGGCAGCTTTGTAATTGGAACTCAAGCTACATACTGTATACAGCGATGTGTTCCGACATCGGGATGAGAACTTCCCATCCTACTCCCAGAACAAAATCACATCGGGTTGAGAGCTGCTCAGCCATTTAGAGGACGCTTTATATTCTTTGACTAAATACAAAGCTTCCCTTGATTGGCTGAAGCAGAGATTTTGATGTCATTAGCCCACCTCAGCCAATCAGAGGAAGCTTTGTATTCATTCACAGGAAACAAAGCTTCCTCTGTATGTTGCTGGGGATGCATACAGTTTATACAGCACACACAGCCACTGCGTCTGTAAAGCCAGCCATAGATGGATCAATCTCAGCCGGTTCAGCATGAACCAGCCAAGATTCGATCCATCTATGGACAGGCTGGTGGTACTGAAGTCGATCCATCGATCGACTTCAGTACCACCAGCCTGTCTGATTTCTTTCATGCAATCACTGCCGGCAGCCATAGCTGCCAGCAGTGATCATTGCATTCTGCTGGCAGGGAAGGCTCCCTACCAGCAGAACACTATAGTGCTGCGGGAGGGATTCCTTCTTCAACACCGACTGTGTTGATGGGTAATCAAGTAATTTATATTATAAATCATATAATCTATGGGCTGCTTAAGTGAAGTAAATCATTTGTTTGGACCAACTTGCTCCAAACATACTGGATGCACATACTGATCTTGCTTTTGCTTCCCAGTTGCTCTTGGGACAGGGAGCCCTGTATAAACTCCCAAGTCACAAGGTCTGAGGACCTACTTCCTTCCCCACTGGGACAGCGCTGGATCCCTGAGCTGGCAATCTTTCAGCACCACACTGCTCTCATGTGGAAGAAGTAATCCAGATGCTCTCCCATACCCACAAGTACCAGGTATTTCTCTCTACTTCTGGTGGCTGAAGGGCAGAGAGTAATGCCCCGTACACACGGTCAGATTTTACGATGGGAAATGTGTGATAGGACCTTGTTGTCGGAAATTCCGACAGTGTGTAGGCTCCATCACACATTTTCCATCGGAATTTCCAACACACACAGTTTGAGAGCAGGCTATAAAATTTTCCGACAACAAAATCCGTTGTCGGAAATTCCGATCTTGTGTACACAAATCCGACGCACAAAGTGCCACGCATGCTCAGAATAAATTAAGAGAAGAAAGCTATTGGCCACTGCCCCGTTTATAGTCCCGACGTACGTGTTTTACGTCCCCGCGTTTAGAACGATTGGATTTTCCAACAACTTTGTGTGACCGTGTGTATGCAAGACAAGTTTGAGCCAACATCCGTCTGAAAAAAAATCCTAGGATTTTGTTGTCGGAATGTCCGATCAATGTCCGACCGTGTGTACGGGGCATTAGTATTTACAGCTGTGGAGGGTGACAGTTTTGCACAATTTTGTAATCTGTAGTTTGCACTGCATAGGGCAAAGCACAGGTTCACTTCAATGGCAGTTTGGTTAATATATGTATATATATATATAGAAATGTAATGTAAAGTGTCCCTCTGGTCAGATGCACATCCAGAACTGCTGCTGTTTAGTGAAAATATAGCCTAATATCACGGTCCCATACTGCATACAGATGTTTCAGGTTATTTTGGCCATCATCAGTGCAGTCTATAGAAACCATGGCTTCTATGAAGATTTAGGACTCAATGGAACATTATAACCACACAGGTTAAGATGGTTGTAAAGCCTCAGTATGAAATATAAACAGTACTAATAAAAGCTGTCATTATAAAGTTTACCACTAGATGGCAGAACAATACTAGGAACCATTTACTGGGAGCATTATACAGCTTTCCTAATTGTACAATTTAGGCTCTCAAAAATAATAAAAACATAATAAACCATAAGACAAAGTGACGAAAAGGTGCAGCGGTTGTTATTGATACTGTTGTATTCAAGAGAAAACAGATTTCAAACACAACAACATGCTATAAACGTGCCACACAATACACAAGGTCACTGAAACAGCTATTAAGTGGACTCTGTTCAGAACCATTTCACATCATGGTGTTGATAACAAACAACCTCAACATGGGAGCATTTTACATGATGCCAAAACTACAAAAGAATGGAATCCCTGGGCAGCCTAAAACTAATCTGGTATAGTATCACTAGCATAGCTGAGTAGACTATATCTCAAAACTAGATTCAGGACACTACTAACCGCTTTAAGGGCTCATGCACACTTACCTGTCCTGGAGTCCAGCGATGTCAGCACTGCAGCTGAGGTTTCCATCAGCTGTCGGATGCTGCCGCCTCCATTGCAAGTAAGATAACCCGGCAGTGTAGCCTTATGGCTTCACGCAGGGAACCCTACTGCGCATGCGCGAGGCTCCGCTCCTCTCTCCTACTGGCCCAGCTGCCAGGGAAGGAGGAGGGGGCCCGAGCGGTGACGCAAATATCCGCGGCTGAGGCTCACGGAAGTTGGGACAGGATACCTGTCAAAGACGGAGGGGGAAGGAGTACAATGAGCGGAAGTTCCACTTTTTGAAACTCCACTTTAATAAATGAAATAATAATTTAAAAACTGCATCTTGGATTTATTCGGGTTATCTTTATGTAATATTAAAATTTGTTTGATGATCTGAAACATTTAAGTGTAAGAGATATGCAAAAAAATAAAAATCAGGAAGGGGGCAAATACTTTTTCACAGCACTGTGTGTGTGTGTGTGTGTGTGTGTGTGTGTGTGTGTGTGTGTGTGTGTGTGTGTGTGTGTGTGTGTATGTATGTGTGTGTGTGTATGTATGTGTGTGTGTGTGTATGTATGTGTGTGTGTGTATGTATGTGTGTGTATGTATGTGTGTGTATGTATGTGTGTATGTATATATATATATATATATATCATACATACACACATATAGATATTATATTTTTTATATATATATATGTATATATATATATATATATATATATATATATATATATATATATATATATATACACACACATATATCCCACTAATCTGTACATCATCATAGGGGGGGAGTTTTTACCATTCAGTTACACTAGTCTTGGAAGCTAAAGGGAAATCTCAGATAGCAATTAAAACTTGTTACAAGAGCTAACTCTTCCCCAGGCTATCCAGAAGTACAAAAAATTCTAAATCCACTTTCACTGGTGTGACTTTCATTACCATGAAGCTGAGCGGTTGTTAAGGGTTGCACATTATCACTGCTAATTCCTCTTATTTTCTTTATCAACTCTGTTTGCTGCAGTTAAATAACAAAGCTTATTAAATTCTCTATATGCCGGGACTTTAGACTTGTAGAAAAGATACAAGGTTTACTTACTTTTCTTTTGTAAAGCACAGCTAAATGTTTCACTGTATAAGCCAACGATGGGTGGTCTGGAGACAGAGCTCTCTTCCTTATGTCTAATGCTCTCTCATACAACTCCTCCGCTTTGTCATATTGCTTCTTCTCATTATATAAAGCAGCCAGATTATTGAGAGACTGGGCACAGTCTGGATGATCTGGACCTAAAACCCGCTCCCTCATTTCCAGTGAACGTTCAAGAAACATTTCCGCTGTTCTATGTTAGGCAGGAGACACAAACGTGAAACAATGACAAAGACCTTGCATCATAATGACATTAAAAAGACACTAGATGTACATTTCTATCATCAAAGTCTAGTTTAGTTTTATTAATCACACTTCGTCAAAAGTACCAGTAGTCAGTCTAAACAAAGTATTCCCATAGCCATACAGGGTATAGTTGGTATGGCTTTCTTTGGTAAATCAGCTGTATCCTCTACAAATACCAGCTCACACAAGTTTAATGGAACTCTCAACTTTTTCCAATGCAGATTGTGTGGCTAATCTTTTCTTCAGAAAAAACGCTTAGTGACGCAACTTGTACTTTAAGGATACTTACGACAAGTCCTTGATCTGCATCATCCTGAAGAAATTCGAAGGTGAGGTGAAACAAATTCCTACAAACTCATCTACTGACACCAGACAGAATATTCTTTTTTCCTGCTGGAAAGAAGGGTTCATACCACCCTGTCTGACAGACTTTTGTTCTTTAACAGTTCAGACACAAAACTGCTATCTTAAGAGTTTTAATTGTGGGTTAAAGAACTCAGATGAGGAGCTGCCGTTATGTAAAAGTGGGCAATGAACCATGGCCTTTTTGGCCAAAAGGAAAACAACTGCATCAGAGTGGTATTCACTTTCTCAATTTTTTTCAGAATCAGCAACAGGAGCTTGAAAATAAAGAATGCAAAGCAAAGATAAAACCCCCAAGGTTGTGCTAACACATCTATACGAAGAGCAACCCCCCTGCTCAGGGAAGAGAAATTCGCCACTTTTGCATTAAACTGATTGGCAAACAGATCAATTTGGCGGGGCGGCCCCGCAACCACCACCGCAAGAAATACTTTTGGACCTAAAATTCTCCTTGATTTCTGAGGACAAATCAAACAGAAGACAGAAGATACAACCCTGTCCAGTTATCTTGTTTGCCAGATAGGTAGGCTACCTTCTTGTCTGGGAATGCCACAGTTGTTGCATTGGTGGACAGAACCTGGAGATGTTGACCGATAAGATCTTGTTGAAAGTTTTGCAGAGCTTCCAAAACTGCTCTCAACCCTCTGCAGTTGGAGGACCTCCTGGACTCGGTTTGGACCAGGAGCCCTCAGCTAATTTCCCTTCTTGGTGTACACCCAGCCCCATGAATCTGTTGTAAGTCTCTAGAACACAGGAAAGGACCACAGAAATCCCTCCAAGACATTTGGTCTCTCGCTCCACCATTAAATGAACCTTTTCACTCTTGGAAGAACAATAATCAGGCTGTCTAGATTTCAGTCCCATACCTTCAGAAAGAAGCACTAGAAAATCCGCAGATGGGATTTCACGGTTTGGACTGCTGGAACAGAAGATTAAATCAGACCTACTACCAACACTGCAGTGCGTACGGAGACCAGAAGATTATTTTGAAAATCTGCCATAGCCAAAAGTTAAATTCACAATCTTTTCCTTTGAGTCAGACATGTCTTTTTCCAAATTTATAATCAAACCTAAACTCTGAAGATAGGTCAGGGCTGTGGCTGATCCTCCAAGATGGCAAAGAAGAGAAGATTGTCTAGGTATGGAATTACAGAAGTCCTGTAAAGTCTCCAGGGTGCCAAGGCCTCAGCCTTTGATGAGTAATCTGGGTGTCCAGAATAGACCAAAAGGAAGAGCTTTGAACTGGAAGTGCCTTATCTTTTTTCCCAGTGTATTGCCACTGGAATATTCCTATATAGATATAGGAATCAAGGCTTTCTCATACACTAGTTCCCATAGTAGCAATATCTTTTGGAGAAGTTGTCAGAAATAAAACCTTAAAGGTGGCATATTTGAAAACTCCAGAAGGTAGCCTATGAGCCACCAAATGTAAATGTTGGGGTAAAACTTTGCTTTTGCCATTGTGATAGGAAGTGCCCCAACCTTACTACTACCAGCAAGTCATTGGGATGAATAAAACACCCTCCTTTTGACTTTTTTTTTTTTGTTCTGGCCATGTTTTTTTCTGGCCTGACTCTTGAGAAGTCTGCCTTTGGTTTTTGAGTTATGAAAAAAATGTTTGAGTGAAGATTTTTTCTTTTTGATAGAAAAGGCCTTCTTGTATCAGCTGTATGTTCCACTTACTAAAGCTAGAACTAGATGACTATTGACTATATAACTATATGAAACCAGTGGTTTGAATGAAAAAACTGAATTGGTTTCCCCCAGCCAAACATTCAAGGTTGATGTAGGAATCCCTACTGTGTCTTTATATTCTGAAATTAAACAAGGGAAGAGAATCCTCTAGGTGTAGGAGTAAAAACAATTTATTTAAAAACATCCAAATGGAAACTCACATGTTAATGGAGTATAAAAGGCACATCTGTGTATAGAGATAGCCTGAGGGATGACGATTTTAACCATCAGATTCAAAGCACGGGATCCTCGCTGGTCACCGCTGATACTAGGAACGGCCGCGCGGTGGATGATCCCAAAACAGATGGCAAAGCAGCGTGGGGCTGTCACTGGAGTGCGACTCGTTTCAGAGCATGCGCGTGTTATGGCAGCCGCGCTCCTTTTTCAAGGAGTCTTATATCTATATCTCAATATCACAGACGTGCCTTTTATATTCCATTAACATGCAAGTTGCCATTTAGATGTTTTTAAATAAATTGTTTTTACTCTTACACTTAGAGGCGCCTCTTCCCTTGTTTACTTTAAGCTGTGCTGGAATTCAGCTTCTATTTCTACGTTGGTGGCAGACCTCAGTGTATGGACTCCTACATATCTTCATGATATATGGACTTTTAATGGACTTTCTATATATACCCCTTTGAGTTATTAGAGAAATAATAGTATTTGCGCCTGTTCCCTTATGTTGTCTTTATATTCTGACAGCAGGGAAACTTCCCCCTCATCAGAATACACAGATCAGCGCTGCAGGCTATAGCACTGATCGAGCCGCTAAAATCCCAAAAAGTGGTTGAACAGTAGTCCATCAGTAGATCAACTTCTGTTCAGCCACAGTGTGAGGGTAAGAGAGAGATGCCACACACCACTAGCTCAATCGGTGAAAAGAAATGTGAACAGCCTTGAGCTCCTCCTGAGCCCTGTCTCTGATGCATTTCGCCCTGCCCATTGGGGCGAAATGTATCAGTATGGAGCTAAGTAGGAGGTCAAGGCTGAAACCGCTCACATTTAATTTCACCTGTTTAGCTAAGGGTGTGCGGCATCTCTCATTCCATCACTTTTCCATGCTTTCTGGATTAAGCATAAGACAGCCTGCACCCTTATATTTCTGAGACACCGGATCAACCAGAGCACCTTGAGCGGCGCTATAGGTGGTATTGGCTATAGTGAGAATATGTTCAGCCACAGTGACCATACATTGATCAAAATTCAGTCGGTCGCTGCTAAACCAGTTGAATTTCAATCCAAGTTCGGCCAGCTTAACTCTGCTAAGGCATCAGCAATAAATGCCTCCGCTTTGATAAGGGTGGTAAAAGATTCCAACATCTTTTCTCTCTTGGCGGACCTGCTTTCAGATGTGATTGCATTTGTGTAAGCAATTATTCAAGATTACTGCCACACACGTAGTGGCAGCTTGAGGTTAGTAAATTTGGACTCCCATTCTCACTTTACAAGCACATCCCTCCTTTTATCTATGCGGTCCATAAGTATTCTCATGCCATAAAAGGACAGATCAGTAGACTTCGAAACTTAAGAAAAGTCTGTGTCAAGTCTAGGATTTTTGTTTCAAAGATGGGCAGGATCACCACCAAAAGGAACATTGCATGCCATGTTCTTAAAAAAAGATAGTGTTCTTGATCAAGCCATTCTTTTTTATGAATTCTGTGATAATTTGATGGACTTGGAATATACATCTTTTATCCAATTTGAATACAAAATGATACATTTTCACTTCTAGTGGGGAGATAGCATCACTATACACTCTGACTGAAACAAGCCCGCCTGGAGTTTGCCAAAAGGCATCTGAAGGACTCTCAGACCATGAGAAACAAAATTCTCTGGTCTGATGAAACAAAGATTGAATTTTTTGGCCTGAATGGCAAGCGTCATGTCTGGAGGAAACCAGGCACCGCTTATCACCTGGCCAATATCATTGCTACAGTGAAGCATGGTGGTGGCAGCATCATGCTGTGGGGATGTCTTTCAGCGGCAGGAACTGGGAGACTAGTCAGGATCGAGGGAAAGATAAATGCAGCAATGTACAAAGACATCCTTAATTTAAAACCTGCTCCAGCGGGCTCTGGACCTCAGACTGGGGTGAAGATTAATTTTCCAACAGGAAATGACCCTAAGCATACAGCCAAGATAACAAAGGAGTGGCTACAGGACAACTCTGTGAATGTCCTTGAATGGCCCAGCCAGAGCCCAGACCTGAACCTGATTGAACATCTCTGGAGAGATCTGAAAATGGCTGTGCACTGACGTTCCCCATCCAACCTGATGGAGCTTGAGAGGTCCTGCAAAGAAGAATGGGAGAAACTGCCCAAAAATAGGTGTGCCAAGTTTGTAGCATCATACTCAAAAAAGACCTGAGGCTGTAACTGGTGCCAAAGGAGCTTCAACGAAGTATTGTGCAAAGGCTGTGAATACTTATATACATGTGATTTTATTTTGTTTTGTTTTTTTTAAATACATTTTCAAAGATTTCAAATAACCTTCCTTCACGTTGTCATTATGGAGTATTGTTTGTAGAATTTTGCGGAAAATAATTAATTTAATCCATTTTGGAATAAGACTGTAACATAACAAAATGTGGAAAAAGTGAAGCGCTGTGAATAGTTTCCGGATGCACTGTACCTGGAGCTTTGGTCGGGAATAGAACACATTGTGCACAGGAACTCTAAAAAGCAAACATCCTAGTGCAACCATGTCTGAGAAAAGGACTGCACGGGGCCACTAAAAAGTTCCAAGAGTCCAGCAGAAAAATAGTGTAAAAGATAAACATGACACACCATAAACTAGCAAGGAGCATGCATAAATGAAGTCACTACTTACCTGCAATGAGCATGTGCCACTGATACCTGCGACAACCAATGCAATTTGCTGTCCTGGATCCATGTTTCAGAGGGTAAAGTGGGCTAACCTAGCACTATAAGCTAACTGTCCCAGTGACTGCATTCCCTGTACCAGAAAGTAGCCAGCTGGACATCCACCTCTACTCCATGCATTCCAAAGCCCAAAATTCATGACTCGCACCTGTCCCCAAGTTCCGCACCTACTGGAAAAGACACGTGGTTTCTTTGGTCATGGGGAAACACTGTATGCTGGATTGAAAATATAGCTAATGAATCTGACTCCCGTAGGGGGACAGAGTCTGAGAAGGTCCTGGCTCTTGCTGAGCATAGACCTGAGGAGGGGATCCCAGACAGCACCCTTACCCATCTCTAGGATGGCCGTGGGGCAGCATCTCCTGCCAACAGGAAAAATCAACCCCAGGAGAAAAAAGTCTTAAAGTGATGGAGGACAGCACCCCTGTGAGCCTACCTCAGACCTGAGTTCCAGCAGAAATGTTCCACCCGGAGAAGGAAACCCAATAACTGGCTCCCTCTTAGGATAGTCATTCAAGGCCTGTGGTTATTGTGTTTCCTGCCTCCAATGGGCGGAGTCACAAATTCACATTCAGGTGCTGTCCTGGATAGACAACTGGAGAAAGAGACAATTTGTCAACTCTATGTATGTAAATATAATTTTTTCATGTATCATTGATGTACACAGTATCTCTTTCTTCTCTAAAAGCTATTTGGTTTTCTACACTCAATACAAGATACAAGTACTTTTTTTCAAGCAGCTGTATTGTTGGCTGCCCATTAAGATCTATGTTTGTTAAGGAACTGCAATGTTACTTGTAGATCCAATCTTTAACACCTTATATGCTCCTTTTAACATTCTGCACCTTTAATGGAACAATAAAATATATTTTTTTCATAGGTGCATTGTGGTTGATGCGGTAGAACATATTAGTACTTCGAATGCATGATTTCTGTCATACCCCGCCAATTCCTATATTTGTTGTTGCTATCTTTTCTTTGCCACACATCTCTATTCTGAATGATTTTACACTTGATCAACAAAAAATTATCAGGCTGTTCAAATGCACCAACATTAAGGTGACAGATAGTAAAGAGCCATTTGCTGAATTTTAAGTAGGCCAAAATGACTTCCTCATGTTAAGAATCAATACTTACTCAAGGTTATTCTGTAAGTAATACAAAACGCCAAGTTCGTTCAGTGTTCGAGCATTGTCAGCAGTGTCTTTGCCCAGTGTTAGTTCCTCCAGCTGAAGAGCACGACGCCTTAATAATGCAAACCCATACTGAAGAGTAAAAAAAAACAATTGTTAGAGATCTTCTAGAAAGAAAAGCACTTTCCACTGAGTACGATTGAGCTGAAGTCATACATTATGCAATTTTCTTTCTGTCCTTCAACCATGAGTTGAAGGAAAGAAAATTATTTGATTCCCCCATCAACACAGTCAGTGTTGATGGAGGAATCCCTCCCCTTGCGCTATTGTACTCTGCAGTGAGGAGCGTGGGGATGCTTCACCACCAGCAGAACACAATGATCACTGCCAGCAGCTAAAGCTGGCAAAGATCAGGCGAAAAAAACAACAACAGACATGCTGGTTGTACTGAAGATAATCAATGAATCAACTTCAGTACTTGCATCTTACCAATCCTTAGATGTGGTGGTTGCAGTATTACATTTTTGTTTTGGAGTTTAATAAAGCTTTAAAAAAAGCCAAGTATTTATGCAAAAGGTTAGCATGACAGCCAGAATTTTTTTTTTGTCAGAAAATTACTTAGATCCCCCAAACATTATATAATATTTTTTGAAAGCAGAAATCATGGAGAATAAAATGGTGGTTGTTGAAATTTTTTATGTTGCACAATATTTGCACAACCATTTTTAAAGCACACATTTTTAAGAAAAAATACACATATATTGTGTTTGTTTGCACAAAAATGTATTAAACACCCAATTTTCTGGTAGAGCTGCACGATTCTGGATACAATGAGAATCAACATTTTTTTTGCTTAAACTAAAGATCTCAATTCTTATTTTAAAGATTTACAACCCCTGAACATTAGGTTATCAAACAAGATGGCAATAAAATAAGACATAATACTCTTTGCTTCAATTAAATTTAAAGAAATGTAATGAAAAATAATTGTAATGTGTAAAGAAATAAAAAAATGACCATTAAGTTATATTAGGGTCTTTTTTTTAGTATCGCCGATACCAATTATCGATACTTACCGCAACTTTTTTGTTTACACTTCAGCTGTCAGCAATGGTACAAAGCATTGAAAAATAGGATTTTTTATTACAGCTTACCTGTAAAATCCTTTTCTTTCGACGGACATCACGGGACACAGAGCCACAGTAATTACTGATGGGTTATAGGGTATCACTAGGTATTGGACACTGGTCACACCCTAATCAGGAAGTTCAACCCCCTATATAACCCCTCCCCTTCCAGGGATACCTCAGTTTTGTAGCAAAGCAGTATAGGTGTATTAGAAGAGGGGCGGGACCTCTGTGTCCCGTGATGTCCGTCGAAAGAAAAGGATTTTACAGGTAAGCTGTAATAAAAAATCCTATTTTCTTCTCTCGGACATCACGGGACACAGAGCCACAGTAATTACTGATGGGATGTCCCAAAGCAATGCCAACTGAGGGGGCGGGGAATCACAACCAAGTAGGGTGCTATCAGACCTGAGGACCCTGTACCGCTGTCTGCAGCACACTACGCCCAAAGGCGATATCCTCATGCCTTCCTACATCCACCTGATAGAATCTGGTGAATGTATGAACTGAAGACCAGGTTGCGGCCTTGCAGATCTGAGCCATAGAGGCCCGGTGATGCACTGCCCAAGAAGCACCAATAGCCCTTGTGGAATGTGCCTTGATCTGAAAAGGAGGAATCTTCTGTTTCAAACCGTAAGCTTGAATAATCAACTGTCGAATCCATTTAGAAATGGTCGCTTTTGACGCTGCCTGTCCTCTATTGGGACCCTCCGGCAGCACGAACAAGACATCCGTCTTGCGAATCTGAGCAGTTGCATCCAGCGCCTTGAGGCGATTCAGTTCGCATTTGTAGCGCTTTATAAATCATTCATTCATTCATTCATTCATTCAGATAGGTCTTGACTGCTCTTACTACATCCAAAGAATGTAATGACCTTTCTTCCGAAGAACAAGGTTCTGGAAAAAAGGAAGGTAGCACAATGTCTTGGTTTAGATGAAATTCTGAAACCACCTTCGGTAAAAAACTAGGATGAGGGCGCAGTACCACTCTATCCCTGTGTATAATCAAGTAAGGCTCTTTACAGGAAAGAGCTGCTATTTCTGATACTCTTCTAGCAGAAGAGATAGCTACCAGGAAAATTAGTTTCCTCGTCAGTAAGACCAAAGGAATCTGACGTATTGGTTCAAAAGGTTGTTTTTGTAACACAGATAGAACCAAGTTCAAGTCCCAGGGGTTTAGGGGCGCCTTAACCAGAGGATTAAGACGCATCACCCCCTGTATAAAGTTTCGGATCAGAGAATGCGAAGCAATCGGCCGTTGAAACAACACTGATAAAGCCGACACCTGGCCCTTGATGGTACTCAAGGCCAGCTTCATCTCTAATCCTAATTGTAGAAAATCCAGAATTCTACTTATGACATATTTCCTGGGATGCCAACCCCTGGATTCACACCAGGATACATAAGCTTTCCAGACTCTATGATAAATCATTCTGGAAGCTGGCTTCCTTGCATTGATCAAGGTAGATATGACAGGACCTGAAAGCCCACGATTTTTCAGAACGTGGGATTCAATAGCCCACCCGTCAAATCTAGCATTTGTGAGGCAGGATGGAACACCGGACCCTGAGCTAACAGGTCTGGGTGTATCGGTAGGGTCCACCGGGAACCCACCATCATCCCTGCTATTTCTGCTTATCAGGTTCTTTTGGGCCAAACGGGGGCCACCAGAAGTGCCGACTTCCCTTCTTGCCTGAGTCTGCGAAGGAGCCGTGGCAGTAGCAGAATGGGAGGGAATGCATAAATCGGTGAGAGCTGAAGCCACGGAATCACCAACGCATCCGTCCTGCCTGCAAGAGGATCCCAGGCAACCGGTAGGAAGGATTTCCCCTTCTGTAGGTTTTCGGGTATGAGCCATCAACTGAGGCTCTGACACATCGCATGCGATAGGTGCATTGGAAAGTTTAATGCCTGCACCTTCCTGTTCCAGGTCAACAGAATACTGTGTTGCAACAGTTCTGCTTGGAACTGCGCATAGGGAAATGCTTCGAATGAAGCCACCATCTTCCCCTGCAGCCTCATACAAAGGCGGACAGAAAGACCCTTCTTGGCCCTGACTGTCAGAATCAGCTCCCTTAGAGCAGTGATCTTTGCCTGCAGACACTTCAGTTAAGCAGGAAGACTGGGCACATATAGGCCTGTATCTCTGATGCCTATTGATATCAGAAATTCTCCTCCCTGCAGGACGGAGATTACTGTCTGAATTGATTCCAAACGAAAGGACTGCATCCTTGGGAATCGTTTCAGATCTCTCAAATCCAAAATGGGTCTGTCGTCCCCATTTGGTTTTCGGACCATAGAAAGATTGGAACAGAGTCTCAATCCTTGATCCTTTGTGGGAACCCCCACAATGACCTCTTGCGACCAAAGTCGCTTTATTGCTAGAAGGAGCGACTGCTTCTCTTCTGGTTTTCTGGGAACACCTGATCTGAGGAAACGAGGAGAGGGACCTTCTTGGAACTCCAGTCTGTACCCTAAGGTTACCATGGAGATTACCCATCTGTCCTGGAAGTCCTTCTGCCAGGGCCCTGAGAGCTGCAGCAGTCTTTCCCCCCACTCGAGCGAGCGGGGCGCCCCTTCATGAAGAGGTCTTAGTGTCTTGCTTAGAAGACCTTTTCCCCCAGGATTTCTTGTGTCCCTGGGGTTGACTCTTGTTTCTTGCCCCAGACGGAGTAGACCGTCGTGACTGCCTGGAGGCTGATGCCCCTGGCGCTGGGGAAAGAGTCAGTTTAAAAGAGGGACGCTTACTCTTCTTCTTATCAGGTAAGAGAGTGCTTTTCCCACAGGAGATCGTCTTGATATAATTATCCAAGTCCTCTCCAAACAACCTTTCACCACAGAAGGGAAACCCAGCCAGAAGCTTCTTACATGGTGCTTCGGCTGACCAGTTTTTCAACCATAAGATTCTACGTATATGCACCAACCCAAGCGAGAGGCGAGAGGTTTGCACGATAGAATCTCTAATGGCGTCAACAGCATAACATAAAGCCGCAGGAAGGTTAGCAAACCCCTGGGCCTGCTGTTCAGGCAATACTTTGATGACCTGCTTAACATGGTCTCTTAAGTATTGACAGACTCCAATCGCTGCTACTGCAGGTTGGGCCACTGATCCTGCTAAAGAGAACACATCTTTCAATAAGAAGTCCATCTTTTTATCCACAGGATCTTTGAGCATCTGAGCGTTGTCTACAGGACAAGTCAGATTACTATTTACAGAGGAAATGGCCGCATCAATGGCCGGTATTCCCCACCTCTTAATAAACTTTTCTTCCATAGGATAAAGTGTAGAAAACTTTTTCGGCGGAAGAAATCGCTTATCTGGGTGATCCCACTCAGAATAAAGCAGCTTTTCAAGTAAATTATGAACAGGAAAAGCATGTGCTGCTTGGAAAGGTTTCAGTGACCCCAAAGCAGAAGAGGTTTCTGTAGTAGTTTCAGGTAGGGGCAACTTAAATGTGGAGCGGACCAAACCAGTGAGGATCTGCACTAAGACTTTCTCCTCTTGGGAAGTCGCAGAGGGTCCCTCTCCACCTGAATCCTCCGAAGAGGAATCATCTGTCCCATCCCGATCCTCTGAAAGGGATTCATCTCCTTTATCCCAGAGCTCCTCTGACTGAGGGTCTTGGGGAGCAGAGGAAGGCCTTGTGAGTTTTCTTCCACTCAGTGAAGATGTAATCGCGGCCATTAGTTTTTTCTCTAATCCAGAAATGGTTGAGGAAAAAACTTCTTGTGTAATGTACACAGGGGCTGAAGTGCCGGCAGCAGATGTAGCCCCTAACCCCAATGGCTCTCACTGTCCAGCTGCCCATGGTCCCTCAGGAGGGGATGGTGTAGCAGACAGGGGGTCCTCAGAACCTGAACGAGACCCCCTAGTGCCTCCGGTTCTAGGGGTGCTTGAACCTCTTCTACCCATAGTGCAAAGCAACAAAGGTGTGAGGTATCAAAAACGAACACTGACTGCTGAGCGATGTAGTCTGGCTAAAAGCCTTGCTACCAAATGCCCAATCCGGTGTTCTTTAGTGAATGCAGCCTAGGGGAATGCCTGTGTCCCACCTTACATGTGACTGTCAGCTCTGTGTCTCTCCAAAGCTCAGAGCACCTGTACAGTGTGCTTTAAATAGCCATGCTTTCAGGCACTGAGGGCGTCTGGGCACGCTGACGCTGTGCTGACACCCCGCCCCCCCTCCCCCCCCCCTTGTTTTTGAAAAAACGAGCGCTTCCCGCGCGAGCCAACCCTTTCTGACAAGCCTGAAGGGAGGCTGGGGTTGGGGGAATAAGGAGGAGGCCGGCAGTGATGGGCCCTGCATCGCAATGCGGCTTCGGTGGCGGCGGCGGTAGCAGCTGTGACAGTGCGGTCTCACCCGCCTTACAGCCTACCTGAGCCTTTCCCTAGCCTGGGGGGACCATCCCAGCAGAGAAAACCCCCCACCATCTACCTTTGGAGCTGGAGGAAGAGCCTGTGCAGCGGACGCTGAGACAGATCAAGCATGAGAAGGTTTGTGCTCTTGGCCGCCCCCGGTGGTCACAATAGGCACAGCATGCATTCACTTTAAAGGAGAAGAGCCACTAGAATTTAAAATTCTGTGGAATCTCCTCTTACCTTATCCAGGCCGCAGGGTTCAGTTTACACAGACCCAGCCTTCGCCTCTCACGGTGGGCTCCGTTTGTGAAAAACCGTCAGAGACTGGGGCCCCCATCAGTAGGGGGATCCTTCAGTTCTGGGCCTGTAAAGCACCTCGCCAGAAATTAGGAAGTTTAAAGCCATTTTCTGATCCGCAGGTCCAGCTCTCTAAAAAGAGAAGCGTTACAGGTAAAACCTCGTTTCTTCGGACACGAGGCCCGGGTACCATTCAATTCGGCCATGAAAAGACACTTTGAATGGATAGGATCTTAGGATATTCCTTTTGGAGCTTCAGCACAGGACATCTTTGCACGTCCAACACCTAAGACACTGGTGTAAAAACTGAGGTATCCCTGGAAGGGGAGGGGTTATATAGGGGGTTGAACTTCCTGATTAGGGTGTGACCAGTGTCCAATACCTAGTGATACCCTATAACCCATCAGTAATTACTGTGGCTCTGTGTCCCGTGATGTCCGAGAAAAGAAAGTTATTTTACAAATGGAATAAATTATAATTTTTTTATTATTTTGCGCTTTTTTATATTTATATCTATGAGAAAAATATATTCGAAAAAGGGTCCATTGCAATATCTTGCAATAACATGCAGTAACATTAACTTCAATCCACTCAAAATGTGATAAAGGCAAGTGTAACAAATGAGTGTTACAACATCAATAATCCTCCACCACAGTGATGTGTGCCACTTCCGTTCCCTTAAGAAAAGCGCTCACCTAATGATGTTGCCATCCACGCCCGTGCTTGGCAAATATCGCTTGTGTGTTAAATTGAAGAGCTGTTAATGGGCGCCAGATTCCATTACTTTGTGTACTCTGAGAATGTCTCTTCCTAGCAGGATCATGATTTCAGCATTCACGTCCATTGCAGGAATTTCATTAACAAGGTGCCTCAAGTGAGGATGGTGATATACAGCCTCTGAAGTAGGAAATTCTATCCTTTCGTCTTGTATCTGGTCACACTCAACTAATTTTGGTAGGGGTATGCCCTCTCCCTTATTAATATGAGAGACCATGAACCCATCGGCCCTTCTACCAAAGGTCTCTTCACGACCAGAACAGGTTCTGAGAATATACGGTGTCCCTCTATCCCAAAGATCCAAAATAATTTAGGCTTAACCAGGGATCTGTTGCTCTGTTCATCTATTATGGCATACATCCTAATAGCTTCCTCAGGTTGACCCTTTGGGTATATCTTGACTAGGCATATCTTAGCACAGCATTTGTGATCTAAGCCTTCTCCACAAACTTCTGTGCATGAAGAAGAAACGTTAGCTGTGAATGGAGCATTGACTTGAGACAGGGCTGGAAGTAGGGGCTGCTGTGAATTGTCTGAGGGTGGGCCCGGATGCATAGCTGTAACAGTCTGTCGCTACTGTGCACTTGAAGACAACTTTACAGTCTTTAGCAAAATGTCCATAACAAGCAAAGCACCTGTAGCATATTCCAAGTTTCTGAAGAACCTCCCTGCGCTCTTGTAGCATCTTTGCCCTAAGCCCACGACATTTCTTTAGGGGGTGAGGCTTCTTGTGAATAGGGCACTAACGATAAAGGGTCTTTATCTCTGTCACCGCTGTCGAATTGCTCTGGTGAGCAGGAGAGGATACGGTGGTGAGATGTCTGTCCTTTTAACAGATATTGCTCTATTAAAGTCTCTACATTTAGCTGCTATAATATCATACCTTGATGAAGATGATGATGAAGCAGGTAAGTTGGGTGCAATGAAGCTGAAGCTGGGATCGTTTCTCATCCAGACTTGATCACTGATGAACCTGCAAAAATATGCGAATGGAGGAAAAGATACGGTATAGTTTTTTCATGAGTAGTGTCCAGGAAGCTCAGTCCAGGTAGACGTGGGTCTGTCTTTGCCAACTCGGGCTCCATGAGGAGATCACTCAGATCTTGGAGCTTGCGATAGTCTTTGTTCCCTATTTTTGGGAAGTTTTGCAGTCTCTTGAATAGAGCGCTTTCTATGGCTTCAGAGCTACCATAGGCTTGCTCAAGTCTTGCCCATGCAGCAACAAAACATGCATCTGGGTGGTCAACATGCACTCTTAACACGATCTGCAGATTCTGGACCTAGCCTCTTTATGAGCAAATCAAGTTCCTCCTTGGTAGTAAGGTTGAGATCAGCAATGGCAGCTTTGAAGGTTGATTTCCAGGCCCTGTAGCTCTCCGGACAGTGATCAAACCTTGAGAGGGTAGTGTTAATGAGCTCACGGCGTACCATATATCTGGTAAAGTCATTCAAGACTGATCTCTCACTCTTCGGTGCCAAAGTAACTTGTGGAACCCCTGGGGTGTGAAAGTTCTCTATTGAAGTAGGGTGAGGTTTGCCATAAGGCTTGTGCTGGCTGTGGATGGAGCTGCGGCTTGTCCCAGGAAGTCACCTTGTTGTCAGCAAGAGGTGATGCGGTTTGTTGCATAGATGCACTTGTTGTAGACTTGAAGAGGCTCAGGCATTTGGAGCTGAGAGGTCTCTGTGTTGAGAGTCAGAACAGTGTTGTTAGTAAGACGTACAGGAGATAACTCTGTATCATTGCAAACATGCTTTAGTACATATTCACTGGTGCGTTCAACTGGGTCTTGCAGTTCCGCTGGGATAGACCAGTCTGAGTTAGCACTTTCTCCCATCGCTTGTTCAAGGACTCTGAGCCTTGCTAGGGCAGCTGCTTCCTCCCTTTCCATTTGCAGAATCTTTATTTGGGAATCTGCCTCTGCTTGTTGAGCTGCCATCTCTGCTTCAAGAGTTTTGCTTTGAGCATACAGCTCTGCTTGGTGAGCTTTGCTCAGAACTTCCATCTCTGCTTGACGATTTACCATCTTTGCATGGCAAGCTGCCTTTTGTGTTTCTACTTCTGCTTCCTTTCCGGTAAAGGAGCTTCACATTTTATCTGCTTCCAGACTTGCACGGGCCTCTATTAGCTTGTCGCTTAATGTTGAACTTCTGGAGCGAGAGGATCTAGAAGAACGTGCAGTGTGCTTGGTTGATGTGGATCTGCGAGATCTGGTCTCCTGCAGTTGAGCAATGCGGAGTTCTGCCTTATACTGAGCACTTTGCACTAAGAGATCCCTTTGTTGGTTTAGTGCATCAGTCCTGGTCAGTTCTGCTGAAGATTCCTCTATATTACAGTCCTGCAAGAAGGCTGTGTATTTGGCAAACAGCCGCTGGTAGGGTTCGTACGTGGCAGAAGAGCTATAGAGTCTCTTAGTTCAGCTGGTTGATCATTAAAGTTTGACAAAACTGACATGCAGTGTGAAGTTCTGTCCCATAAGTCTGACAGATTGCTGGAGAATTCATCTCTAGTATTTTCATAGTTTTCTCTGTGTTTCTGTGTCCGTTTTTTTTGTACGTTTGGGTCTTACACTCTGTTCAGCAATATCTGCAGAATCTGCTCCCTGTACATCTGCGGGTTCAGAGGCATGTTGAATCTGCGTTGGTTCAGCCACAAAAGGCTTCTCAGAGTCTTGTCTAGACATTTTTCACGTTTTTGCAAGAAATGGTACTGTCTCTTTAAGATGAACAGCAGCTTAGACAGTAGGGGGAACACAGTTCAATGTAGAGAAACCGTTTTTAACATTCACATGAGGTGCAGTAAACTCGTGCGACCATGTGCTTCACAAGATGGCGGATGGCAGGGAGCTTGATTGCAGATCAGGCGCACACATATACACAGCAGGCTGTGGGTATTCTATCATCTTTTGACTATTCTGACTCCGATTGTTGTGAAGCGAATTATCCCTTGCGAGACCTCTATGCCTGGCCCGTATAAGATGTAATCACTGAGGACAAGCCTCATCAGATAGTTTGAACTCACCAAATTCCATCCACAAGATGCTTTTATTCTGAACATCAGTTTACAGCAGATGACAGGATACAAACAGATGAATAGGTTGTAGTATTTAAGCGGTAAAAAGATGATATTGTCTGTAGCTTACAATGCAGAATACATGTGCCCTGCTAAATGAGGCTTGTAGCTGCATCCATTACACAGGAAATACAATCACAGGAAGAAAGGGTGGAGCATTACATATCAAGGAAGTGTGTCATGCATAAGGGAAAAGACATTTAAAACAAGAGCATTACCATAAGAGGTCACTAGATGGCAGCATGTGAACTAAATACAAACGTCCATAGAAAATGGTTAGGAAAACAGTCTATATCAATTCTATGCCCCGTTGGGGCAGCACAACATTCGTGGACCTCGCTGGAGAAAGATGGAGCTCAGGTAAGTAATTAGGGGGTGCTGGGGAGGCTGCTACACACAAAAAGTTTTTTATCAAAAGAGAAGTATGGGTTTGGGAAATTTTCCATAATCCTACTTACCTAGGTGGATGCAGCACCTGTCTGATGCTGCATCTATTCCCCCGGCGCCTCTACACTGAGAATCAAGCCATCGAACACCGCCGACTGCTCGGTTCTCACAGCTCCCCGAGCAGAGAGCTGTAGACTGTCAATCAGCAGCTCTCCTCTCTGCTCCTCCTCACTGGAGCGCTGAGCTGTGGAGGGGCGGGGAGCTGCCATCTCAGGCTCTTAGCGGCTCGCTGAGAGCCTGAGACGGGTGTCAGTCCAGGTACCTGGTGGATCCAGACTTCCATTGTCAGGGTGACGCTGTGCCTGGACTGATTTCTGCGACGTCAGCAGAAATTGACTTCAGTCTGCTCTCTGCTGAAAATGGGTAACAGGAGTGCAAAACTAATTGCACTCCTGTGATCCATAGGAGAAGCCCAGCCAAACGAGCTCAGGCTAGACTTCTCCTTTAATGCATAGAATGCATTAAGATAAAAAGAAACCTTCTGCCTTTACAACTCCTTTAATGTTACTGCATGGTATTGCAAGATATTTCTTCACTTGTTTATGGGCACTGAATTAATTTTCATGGACACTTTTTCGTATATATTTTTCTGATATATATCTCTATCTCTTTGGGTTTTTTTTTGTTTTTTTTGTGCGCTGCTGTGAAATGTATATTTCTTGATTGCAATTTATATTGGTATTTAGTATTAGTAGTGGCACATTGAAATGCACATTTTAAATTCACATTCTAGAGCGCAGTGCGCACATTTATATAAAAATTATTAGGAGCTTAAAGCATTTGTTACCCCAACACTTCATACTCCTGATATGTGCCTGCTGTACCATGTACTTGTGCGAGAAAGTATCCTATTCTCTTTGTATTGCTTCATTTATGTGAAATCCCTGGTGTTCTGGCCAGTCCCTCTGCTTTCCTATTAAAAACTGGCCACACTAAGCAGGAGAAAACACTGTGGCCAGTTCTCTAGCTATGCTGGGAACTCAGCCTGTTCTCCTCCAATGATCAGACTTGTCCTGACAAATCCCCACTGCAAAGCCATTCACTGGAAAGCTCAGTGTGCTGCTGCTTCTCCTCCCCCCAGCTCTTATGCAGCTGAGAACAAAGGGAATGTGATCACTTATAAAAAAGGAAAAGAAAAAAAAAGCATTTATAATGTATTTTTATATCTATATAAAATGTTTTGCCTTTCATTTCTACTAATTGGGTTGTTTTACAAGGTGATTGTTTACAATCACTTTAAAGCCCAACTTCCCAGAAGACTAAGGATGTACTGTGAGTGCAGGGCATCATGGGCTCACTCCCTAAAGGGGAGGGGTCACCACAGCACCCTGCATTCACTGTATAATGGCACAGAACATCCTGCTTCCACTGTTTAATGGTGCAGATGGCATTGCATTCACTGTACAATGGTGCAGACAGCATTAGCTTTGCTTTCTGCATCAATGAGGACAGCCCTCACTCAGGTGAAAAGGAAGAGAGCCCTATACACCAAAAAACATTTTGAAATAATTTGTCATAAGAACCTCTTTATAAAGTCAACCACCATTTTTAAGGCCATCAGCATGCAGAATAAAGTGGTGTGCAACTTCTGCAGCAGTCCCTCACTGGGACAGTGCTTTCAGCAAAATTTCCCCTTCCTGGTGATGTAACTATTGCGAAGAAATACAGGGCGATGTCACATGGGTCCCAAAGACTGTAAAACCCACTGATGATTAGCTGAGAGACAGTGGGCATATTTATCAAAAATGTGATTCTACAAGATTCAATTCATAGATCAGCTTGCTAAGCCCCTGTAGAGCTGCACAGAGGAGTAAAGATACTGTCAAGGAGTATGTATATATAGCCAAAGTGTTTGTGCAAACATGTCCTGGTCATACCATACTGCCTTTTCTTCTTGCTGCTTTCTGTCGAATCCTTAATGACCTCTTTCTCAGCTGCTCTGCTTGTTCATATCTTTGAAACACAGAAATAAACAAAAAACATATTAGAAATAGTGCAATCAAAGATGAATTTGTGAACGTCAAATTATTCATAAAAAATATTTGTATTGTGTTCCTGTGGCTGGTAATTCTTACTTGTTCTGCTTCTGATAAAGTACAGCCAGAGCATCCAGTTCCCAGGCCACTCTCAGGTGTTCACTGCCATAGGCATTCTCGCTTATCTCCAGAGCCTGCTTATACAGCTGTTCAGCATTCCCAAACTTTTTGGACTGCACATAGACACCTGCAAGCTGGTGTAGAGACTGAGCTACACTGGGGTGGTCAGGGTCTAGAGCAGTTTCTCGGATCTCCAGTGAGCGCTGAAGAGGTGTCACAGCCTAATGAAAGGACAAATAATTGGAGTAATGAATGGTTGTGACCAAAATCTGGATTAGTAATGGATAGATATATAATTTTCTCCTTCTGAAAATGCCAGTTAGCCGTGTGCCACTAAAGTACCTGTGGATCTGCACGGGTACTCCTAGAGGAACATATAGAAGCTATATGTAAGCATTAAGATGCTCTCTAAATTGTGATTATGATTGACACGCAAGCAGGATAATATATGACAATCACTAGAGAGATGCTAAATCCTGACCCTAGGTGCCTAAAGCCAGCCATAGACGGCTCTAATCTCAGCCGGTTTCAGCAGGAACGGCCGAGATACGAACCATGTATGGGCAGGCTGAATGTACCCAAGCTGATCAATTGATCAGGCGGACAGAATTTTACATGTGATTATTGCAAGGGGCTATTATAACCCCCAGCAATAATCACTGTCTTCTCCTGGTGGGGACGGCTTCACTTGTCTGCCCGCCAAGAGAACACAATGGCTCGGGGGAGGGATTCCCCTGTGAACACTGTCACTCGTGGTTGCAGTAAAGGCATTTGCTCCGTCTATGGCCGGCCTTAGACAAACTTTACACAAATGGAGCATTGCATAATAAAATGTTCAGGGTCGGACTGGCCTACTGGGATACCAGGAAATTTCCCGGTAGGCCGCCTGCCCTGGGGCCGCTTTGAGATTCGGTTGACTGCAGCGATCCCCTCCCTCGCTCTCTCTTTCCTATGTGTCACACAGCGGGCATCTCCCGCAGTGTGTGTCATGGAGCTGGCTGGGTCTGTGTTCGACTGTGCTGTAGCAAGGTCCCCCCCCCCCCTAGATCGGCTCTTGTGATAGTAGATGGAACACTGGATTAAATCACCTATCACACGAGCCGGTCTAGGGGGGCAGGACCTTGCTACAGCAAAGCCGAACACAGACCCAGCCAGCTCCATGACACACACCGCGGGAGATGCCCACTGTGTGTGACACATAGAAGAGAGAGAGCGAGGGAGGGGAGCGCTGTGTGTGATCCAGGCAATGCCATGGTGACTGAGTAACCAGTGGGACATACTGGGACTTCTACTTCTGCAGAGACAAGCGAGAAACCAGTGGGCATGCTGGGACCTCTAATTCTACAGAGACAGAAGGAGGGGAGCCAGTAGAACATCTAGCTCTACAGAGACAAGTGTAACCAGTGGGACATACTGGGACTTCTAGGCAATCCCATGGTGAGTATGTATTGATGGGGCACAGTGAGGCTGCATTTGATGGACAGTGAGGCTGCATTTACGGGCACAGTGAGGCTGCATTCACAGGCACAGTGAGGCTGCATTCACGGGCATAGTGAAGCTGCATTTGATGGACAGTGAGGCTGCATTCACGGGCACAGTGAGGCTGCATTCATGGGCACAGTGAGGCTCTATTCGTGGGCACAGTAAAGCTGCATTTGATGGATAGTGAGGCTGCATTGATGGGCACAGTGAGGCTGCATTGATGGGCACAGTAAGGTTGCAATCACGGGCACAGTGAGACTGCAATCACGGGCACAGTGAGGCTGCAATCATGGGCACAGTAATGTTGCAGTTGATGGACAGTGAGGCTGCATTCATGGGCACAGTGAGGCTGCATTGATGGACACAGTGAGGCTGCATTAATCTCTTGTACCAGGTCTGCAGTCTCTGACCATCTCCTGTATCATGTCTGCATTCTCTGACCATCTCCTGTATCATGTCTGCAGTCTCTGGCCATCTCTTGTACCATGTCTGCATTGTCTGACCATGTCTTGTATCATGTCTGCATTCTCTGACCATCTCCTGTATCATGTCTGCATTCTCTGACCATCTCCTGTATCATGTCTGCAGTCTCTGACCATCTCTTGTACCATGTCTGCATTGTCTGACCATGTCTTGTATCATGTCTGCATTCTCTGACCATCTCCTGTATCATGTCTGCAGTCTGTGACCATCTCCTGTATTATGTCTGCAGTCTCTGACCATGTCTTGTATCATGTCTGCATTCTCTGACCATCTCTTGTATCATGTCCGCAACCTCATGTCTTGTCTTATATCATGTCTGCAGTCTCTGAGGGAGTCTGGAGAGGAGTCAAGAGAGGGAGCGCTGCCGGGATGGGGATCATGGAAGAAGTAAGACGTGTGTGGACTGTGGAGAGGAGACTATAGGATAAAACCAGAGCCACCAACCTGGAGCCGACTGACTGAGCCCTGAACGGTGCACCTGAGAGGTCAGTGACAGTGCTGCCAGGCCAGTCTGAGGGGGGTCACTGATGTAGGGGGGTCACTGATATATATATATAGCCCTATGTGCTTTCATATATAATACACCCCTCAAATGTGCTTTAAAATGCATGGTTTTCCCTTTCATGAATAAGAAAATAATGATGTTTGCTGTTGGGCTGGTATGAATTTTTTTCCAGGGCTGGTTTTTATTCCAAGTCCGGCCCTGTATATGTTGTCCAGCTAAATTCACTACAATTAGGCACAGTAGGTGATCTCAGAAATAAAATCTATCTACAGTAACGTTTATATCTACAGGAGCTTTTATTATTACTGGTTAATTGTGGCTGCACTCTAGGACTTGGAAAGCCACATCTGTATTTGTATCCATGCTTACAGTTTAAATCTTAGTCACTTAAGTATGGCTAATGTAATCTTAAAGTGGAACTAAAGTGGGGGGTAAATGCTAGTGGTCTTGACTTTGTACGAGAAGAAACTTGATGTTTCCTCTTTACCTGTTAACATTTTTTTTTTGTGTACACACTTCCTGAGGTGCATGCGCACTGCAGTGTACTCTCTAAAACCATTTCTAGAATCTGTAAGATGGAAAGAATAGAGCTGGGTGCCAGGATAATGTAACTCCATGGCAAGTGTCACGAAAGTCTGTAGGACACTACACTTCTGCTCTGGGCATCAGCCTTATTTTCTGGGAAAAACAGTAAATGCCTGGTAAATGTCGCCATTGACCCTTGAGATTGGATCACCTGGAAGTGCAGTCACATGTAGGGGACTGCCTATAGGTATATGATATTTTCTTAATCTGACCACTATGCTGGAACATTCAACAGTCATCTTATTCCTATGAGTACATTGAAAAGCCCTGCTGATATGATCAACAAAAATACATTTAGCATGTTCTGTTAAAGAGAGCCTATACTATAGTGTCAGAATCTTTACCCCAAGCCCAACATACAGTTCCTCTTCCATGCTGCCTCTCTGTGTGGTGGAAGAGCAGGGCTTTGCTTTCTCATTTCAAATGACTGTTGATTGTATTGTACTTAAAACAAATCAACAGATCAACAGGCAAGCAAGAGAGGTAGGGCAGTCACAGATACAACAAAAGCAGCAGAGCCAGCAGGATAGGTGTTGGAGTCACAGAAAGAATAAAGAAGTGCGTGGGAGAGCCTTGCACTGCAGGTTCTCAGATGCAGCTTCCTCTCCTACATGCGAAAAATGGGAAGCACAGTGGTGACATTGCCAACTGTCACTGCAGTGTTCAGGAAGACACTTCAAATCTTCAGAGAACAGCAGTCATCAGAGGCAAGAGAGAGTTGGATACGCCTTCAATCATGGCTTTTTTTCTCAGAGAATTGGTGCAGGAACTCCTCCCTTCCAAGTCACCCCTTGGCTCTGCCCTTTACCCACCTCCGAGCACCATCCCTTGGTTCCACCCTCAACCCACCTACCAGTACCACCCTTTTTAGAAAATACAGAACCAAGTATCATTTTGTGGTGCTAAGTAATGTGTGTGGAATTTGTTATTGATAACAAGAAAAGTAGTCAAATAGATCCTCTGTAGCTAGCAACAATAGATCCACCCCAGCAACAATAGATCTATCCCAGCAACAATGGACTCCCAACAGCCAGCATCAATAGACGCTCTAGCAGCCAGCTTCGATAGACCCCTCCCTTAGAATTAGTTCCAGCGAGCAACATAAGACCCACCCCCAGCAATAACAGATCCCCCCCCAGCAACTAAAGATGCCCCGGCAGCCAACATTAATAGACCCTCCAGCATACCTTGCCACATTCAGTGCTAGAGGTGTCGGAACTGCGTCCCCGCTGAAAAAAAGCCCTGCTTTTAACATTCTCACATTACAGATATGTAGCTAAGAGGCTACAGGTTAGGAGTGCTTAGGTAGTCTCATGTCAGGAAGTGCACTGCACATTCTCATCAGGAATTAAATGCAAAGAAAGATTTGCAGGCCATTTGTTAACCACAAGTAACCTTATTAGACATTCCTGCTATAAAACAGCAGTGTTCATTTTTCACTATAATTCCTCTTTAGGAAAAACTATAACCTTAGAACCAAATTAAAGAGTTCAACTTACCTGATTGAGGAGACCAAGGTCTTTGAGAAATCTTCCAAGTGTTTCATAGAGGTCTGCCAAGCAGGTCATGCTCTCCTCTCCTTCATACAATTTCTCCTGCTGCTTCAAAGCGTCAATGTATTCTGTAGCCATCGCTATTTTGTCCTTACCCACAAGCTGCCAATAGTTGAGCAACTCAGCAAAATGTCCCCTAATAACAAAAAGAAGATAGTGAGTAAAATTCCTTTCCATTCAATCAACACGGTCAAGCATATTGTCGATGCCAATTTAGTGTGGCTATTAGAACTATTTGATCTTTAACATCAACAGATATTTTCCTGCTACATTTCATCAAATCTTGAATAGTTCTGGTAACTTTTAAACACAGACCTTTTATAGAGATTCTGGGATACAAAGAGGTTCATTAAACATTTGTGTAGCTTCTGTTTCTCTCCCTGTTGCTGGTACAACCAAGTGAGCTCATCTGCACTCCTCCATGTCACACGGTCATGGCTGAAATAACAAAAATTGTCAGTATTCGTGACAACAGGATAGCAAGTTTAATTCAATTCATCAATTATTTTTATCAATTAGTTAAAAAAATACAAGAAAAAAAAAAAACAGACAGTCATTTTACATGAATCTAACATAGATCTCTAACTGACAACTTAAAATGGTCATATTGGTAGATGAAAATTAATATTATTATTAATTTATATTATTTATATTATTATTTCCAATCATTATATAACTAAGACATACAGAGGGAAATTTACTGTGACTGGAGCAGACAGAATCAGGTGTAGCCGTGCATGGCAACCAATCAGCTTCTAGCTTTCATTTTCAAAGCCTAACTGAATATGCTAGAAGTTTATTGATTGCTACGGATAACTGCTCTAGTTTCTGTCTGCTCTAGTTGTGAATCCCCCTCGCCGTATTACACAGCAGATGACAATAGCTCTTAGAACCAATACACACTAGAGCTAATCTGGGAGGGAGCTAATCAATCTACCAATATGTCTTTGAATTGAATGGTGGAAATCTATTAGGATAGATGTCTGGGTTGAATTGAAACCCTGAACTAAGGGCTCCATTCACAACACAATGCTGTGCACTGCAACACACACGTTGTCCTACACTGACTTGTATTGTATTGCATTGTGGTAAACAGCCCGTTCAAAAATGAATGATCTGAAGTATAGTGTACTATAATTAAGATATTCCAGCAGCTTGATTGTTACACAACATGTCTCTGCCATGTAATATTTTATTTTTTTTATTTGGTATGGTCATGGCTATAAAAAAAAAAAAAAAAAAGAAAAAAATATTTTTTAATCATGTAAAAATTAAAGATAACAATTATCATAAAGTGTTTTATCCAGCCAGCCGGTGGAGCTCTAGGCTTCTTTTCACATGCTGTACAGTTTATTGTAATCATTGTGTTGTAAAACGTCAGTTATAGAGATTAGCAGCTCACATACTATACCGCAAGGTTCAAAATTTCAAGTCCTGAGCTACTAGCCAGGCCTTAAGGGTTACTCGCCGCCAGTTGCCCCATCCAATTCCTACCCTGCACCACCCCTAATTACACCCCTAAACCGCCCTCATAAATTATCTCATGAAATAACACTTAAATGTTTTATGCAGAATTAAGTTACAAACATAAATATTAACAACAACTTTATAAGTACAGCCTCATCTGTGCCCATCATTGCAGCCTCTACTGTGCCCATCAATGCAGCCTCACCTGTGCCCATCATTGCAGGGTGACCTGTGCCTACCAATGCAGCCTCACCTGTGCCCACTATTGCAGCCTCACCTGTGCCCATCATTGCAGCGTGACCTGTGCCCATCATTGCAATGCGACCTGTGCCCACCATTGCAGCCTCACCTGTGCCCATCATTGCAGCGTGATCTGTGCCCACCATTGCTGCCTCATCTGTGTCCATGATTGCAGTGTGACCTGTGCAGAGAGGGCGGCCGGATCATCACAGGGGAAGAGAGCGTGAAGGAAGAGGATTACTGATCAAATCACAGAGCGGGGATAGCATTCCTCAACCCCATATGCTCTGCATCCCAGTATTGGACTGGCATTCTCTCTGTCACAGGGGTCAAGTCAGAAGGCAGGACTGTGTGTGATGGCGAGTGGATGGCAATTCTAATGTTAGCTGTTACAGTGGGCTATCCCACTCTGTGATGATCCGGCCAGCAATCTTCTTCCTCCACGCTCTCTTCCCCCCTGAGGTGATCCCTGGGAGAACGGCTCCCATTCAACCCCGCATGCCGGCGGTGCTCGCCCCCCCCACCCTTCCAAAGCAGCCCACGCTCGCCAGCCCTCATTTTTCACTCGCAAAATGGGAGTAGGCGAGTGGAAAATTTGAGGGCTGCTGTACCATCTGAACTTCAGAATGAGGTGACACATAAGGTAGTAAGTGACCTGTGGCGCGCCATGGCAAAATGTGGGCGTCGCAAAACTCTTAACAATGGAAGGGGCTTAAAGGGAGTGGTTAAACAAAACCCAAGCTGCCTTGTACCTATAAAATAAGCTTTGATTGCTTTGTCTGAGAATGCCTTAAAGAAGAACTTTATTAGAATAGTCAGGGGCTGCATATAAACCAGCAACTGTTCAGACAATTAACAGTTTGGAAAGTAGTATTGTGTATATAGTGCAGGAGTGTGTAAGGCAGAGCACAGGGGGTTGGGGAATGCTGCAGTCAGTGTCACGTTTAGGATACATAACACAGACTCCAGGGGTCCAGGGTGTGTTTAAGGATCAGGAGTATGTAATGCACAGAGGGCTGTAGTCAGTGCTGGGTTTAGAAGTACATGACACACAAATTGCAGGGAACAGGAGTATGTAATGCACATAATTCAGGGTAAAGGAGTGTGTAATGCATTGTAAGAGTCAGTCAGGAGTACAAAACAAAAACAGTGCAGAAGTCAGGGGTGTGTAACGCAGGGAACATGATGATTATTGCTAGCTGGTATAGCCATTGCCAATAATCGCATGCTAGAAATCCGACATGCTGGTTGTACCCAAGTCTCTCGACAGTCCTTGCTGAATCTGCCAAGATTCAAACTATCTATTGCCAGCTTAAAGCGAAGTTCCACCCAAAAGTGGAACTTCCGCTTAAAAGCCTCCTCCCCAGCTCCCGTTTGTGAAACTATAAGCTTTTGGGGAGAAGGGGGGGGCAGGTACCCAATTTTGACAGGTACCTACTCCCACTTCCGTTCCGGTGGCAATCGGAAGCGGAAGTTCTCCCTCCCAGAATCTTCTGGGACATATGACAGGTCCTAGAAGACTTCAGGACCAGTCACAAGTGCAACGCCGCTTGCGCATGCGCAGTGGGCTCCTGAGTGTGAAGCAGCTGTGACAGCCGGGTGCCCATAGTAGAGGTGTCGGCGCCACCGAGGGACGACACTGGGAGAACACAGCGAGGGTGAGTGCACCGCTGGATCATGGGACAGGTAAGTGGCTGTCAATTAAAAGTCAGCGACTACACTTATTGTAGCTGCTAACTTTTAATGAACCAAAATATGACTGTAACTCCGCTATAAGTCTCTTTTAAAACATCTCCATGTTCTCACTACATTCATAAACACACCTCAGTAATGCAGTTTCAAAAGGCATAAAGACATAATACAGGGGTTTAAAATGAAAATAATTAAAGAATATCCTACATACACAAAAAATAAACTTTAAAGTAAAGTGGGTAGACATACAATACCTTAGTTGTACGGTGAAGTATTGCACAAGTTTCTCTCTGTACTCTGAAACAATATTTTGACCTCCTTGCATATATTCCATTCTCACAGCCTCTCCTGCCTAGAGACAAAACAAAGTATGATGCACTGTCAGCTCTACATTTCCTTTAGATATATATTCAAACATGCCCTATCTTTTCTTGGATTATGGTTGCACACTACTATTTTATTCGATTTAGTTAGCCCATGTGCGATTTGTAAGCTTACAGCTGTAACCCTCATGGATATGTGTGTATTATTTTATTTGACACTTTAGTTAGCCATATCCTGCCTCTGTCGGAGCAGAAATGTCAGCCCAGTATCTGACTTTATGGAGACTGACCTGTGTCCTGCTTCAGCTCAGGGCTGCTAGTTACACTCTGCTAAGGGTGTTGAAGGAGGGTTTTTTTCTGTGCTGGCAATCTATGAGCTTGTGTCAATGAGCAAACACAGCTTATTTATAGACCCCCATTCACAATAGTGTGATTTCAGATGTGACTTGAGTCGCGCAGAATCGCATGACAATGGAAATCACAGTGTTTTCAATAGTGCCTGTTCACATCAATGCAACTCAGCACTGCGTGATTTTCAAAAAAGGTTCCTGTACTAGTTTGGTGCAATTTTAGCATGATTTTGGCCCCATAGAATATGAAAACCACATCCAAGTTAATTTTTCTAAGGAATACTAGAGTTAAAGGGTTTGTTAACCCATTTATACAAGACAGGATACAGATCCTGCTCCCTTAAAGCCCCCCTCTAAACTGTAAAAAAAACCTCTCTGAACCTGGCACTTCCTGTATGCACTGTCTATACTGACCACGAAAATCAGGGCTGCTCAGCCCTGACCACCGTGGTCAGAGTGCGTCCCTTCATCATACGCTGCTGTCCCCTCTTCTCTCCCCCCTCACCCCCTCCTTCCTGCCTGTCATCTCCCTCTCTGTGTCCGTCTCCGCCTACGCCCCCCCCCCCCCCCCCCCGCTGCTATTCTTTAAAAAATAAAAAAAGCACAATTGTCACTGCCAGCCCTTCCATTAGAGGTTGGCATAGCACACTATGAAAGTAGTTTTCAAAAACGAGCATTCTAAATTCCGAATTTGAGTTGTCTTCAGGCCGGTCACATGACTCATGGACGCTTTACAGCTCCGATGGCTGTCTTCTGCGGAAGGAGCCGTGATCTCCCTCTGACGTCAGCCGGGGAGATCATGTGGCCACTCATCTCGAAAGCTGTAAAACAGCCGCGAGTCACGTGACCAGCCCGAAGACAGCTCAAATTTGGTATTTAGAATACTCTTTTTTGAAAACTACTTACATAGTGTGCTATGCCAGCCTCTAATAGAGGGACGGGCAGTGACAATTGTACCGACACAGAGAGTGAGATGACAGGCAGGGAGGAGGGGGTGAGGGAGGAGAGTAGAGGAGACAGCAGCGTATGATGCAGGGACGTACTCTGACCACGGTGGTTAGGGCTGAGAAACCCTGATTTTCGTCTTCAGTATAGAGAGTGGATACAGGAAGTGACAGGTTCAGGAAGGTTTTTTTTACAGTTTAGAGGGGGGCAGATTACAGAGCACAAGCACTGTGCAGTGTGATCTGCTTTAAGGGACCAGGATCTGTATATTTTTTTGTTGGATTAACAAACACTTAAATGGACAAAATTAGATTAGTTTTAGATAGTTAGATAAAATGTTGCTTCTATATAGGGTCATTAAACCATATTTTAACTCCATTCTAGCAAACAAAAACTATGTACATTACCTGTAAGTGCTGAAACTGGAGCAGACCACAGCTGTATCTTAACACAACCATTTTATGAAGGTGGTACACCAGAAAACTTAATACTGGCCATGTTAATCCTGAGCACAACTCCGTCAGTTCACATTCACTCACACCATTGTGGCTGACACTGATAAGACAAAGAATCTGTAGAAAAGACACAGGGGAATATAAAGTCCAGCATACACAGCATAAAAAAATGTTCATACATAGCAAAAGATACTTGCCAGCACTTACACTGCATGGCTGTGTACAAAAATCATATTTTCTTTCTTGTCCACTGACTGACACGGGAATTCAGATACAGTCAGGACCTCCAAAAGCAATCCAAGTGAGGGGTGGGCAACGGCCACTGAAAGGTCCACAAGTAGGAACTGGGAACTGTCTGCAATTCAGGAATACACCCATCCAGATGCACACTCAATGCCCTACTCATTGAAGTGGATGTGCAACTTCAGTTAGAGGAGTTAGCAGACCTCTAGCATCAAACCCATAGGCCTCAGTGGAAGTCAAGCTCTGAAGGCCTACAAGAACCTACTGCTGAAGTAGATGGAGAAGGGTGAGATTCTTCCAACCCTTCTGCAAGAACTGTTGCATTGAAGCAGATGCACACTCTGTCCACCTGTGGCAATTGCTATTCACAGTGTCAGGAGCAGGGCCAAGAAGACAACATCCCTCAAAGATTCATTAATTCAGATACTGCTTGGATGCATTAGCAGCATCCCAAAACCCAGCCAGAGTGCTCTGAGCATTTGCATGCATGGCAAAGATTTAGATGTGCAAGGCCCCAGACATTTGCTCAAATAGCGAGTGTAGTGGAAGGGTAAATATGAAATACTCTGCCCCAAGCTGCTTCTCTCTTCTGCCATTTAAACCACGGTTGCTGAAGGCAAACCTGAGCTTTCCCTCTCTTAGATTAGGTGCAGAAAAAAGGAAGCCGCCACATACCAGAGGGATCACTGACATCCACGTTTAGTGTATGGAACATCCAAAGGCATTGAGATGAATGACTGAGGATGGATGTCAGTGATCCCTCTGGTGTACTGCGGCCTCCATTTTTCTTCATGTAGTGGAAAGGTGTTTGCAGCTGTAAAAGCTCTAAAAGACCCAATGGTTGGAACAGTAGTACAGTAGAACAGTGTAGTACCCATTTCATCAAGTAGGTTTAAAAACAAAACCCTGTAAGTCTGAGGTGATGGCAGGAGTGGTGCCTCAAAACCAGTTTTAAGAGACAAACTGCTGAGATTCTGAATCCTAGTTAGAGAGGGTGACAGAGGTCCAGCTTTAATAGGCAGAGGCTGACTCTGCAAGGGAAGATGCAGGAGTACTCTTAGCGCCTCTGAGGGCAAAGTGCCCCAATAAATGACCGCACATGGCCAAAAAGTCCTGACATGTTTCATGGACATGAGGGAGGACTCGGCCCCAACCAATATGGCTGAGGAAGGCTCCAATAACAACAACCCTTTAACAATAGGGTTTTCAGGTTCTACAAGCGCTGGTTCCTTCTAATCAGCAGGCTGAGTGGTGCTTCCTCTAGACTGAATGGTGGAAAAGAGAGCACAGAGTATATGTGCGTCGATCTACCCAATGGATGATGTCAGCACGCAGTCCCTCACCCTTACCGTGGTAAAACTGTTTGTGGCAGGAGAACTGAAAAGCACTCAGTGGTGTAAACAGTGGGGTAGCTCCCCCCAAGTGAGTGTTCAGAGACAGGGTCACACCTTGGTCTGTGCCATGGCTCTGGACACTGAAAAAAAATACTGCTGCTAACACAGTACTCTCAGGTCTGGATACAGCCGGGTCTGGGTACAGTCTTGAAATTAGGCTGAGGAAATGCCATTATATAGAGCTCAAGCCGCAGTGCAGCAAGGAATCTTGACTGAAGCCACAGTGAAAACAATTTCATTAAATAAAGAAGGCTTGCAAAAAATAATGTGACTTTTTTTCAGCACAGCTAAAACAAAAGGCATCCAATCTCAAAGACACTAGGAAAAAACAAGGAATGCTGAATAAAGGAGGAGTTATACAGGGGCTGGCTTACAATTGTTCTGTTTGCCAGTGTCCATACATCCTTTAGGTAGAGCTATAATCCATCTTTACCCCTCAATGGACAAGAAACAAAATGAAAAGTTACAAAAGTCCATCCAACACACATAGATATACAGAAGTCTAACATCTCAAAAGAGTAACTCTTATGCCGCGTACACACGGTCCTACTTTTCGTCTACAAAAGTCCAACAGACGCTGATGGACTAAAGCTGGCTGGTAATCCGATCGTGTGTGGGCTTCTCCGGACTTTCAACCGACTTTTTTAGCCTCAAATACGACGTACTTTAGATTTGAAACATGCTTCAAAACTTTTACTTCGTACCTACGACGGACCCCGAAATCCGCTCGTCTGTGTGCTAGTCCGACGGACAAAAAGCCACGCTAGGGCACCTATTGGCTACTGGCTATGAACTTCCTTATTTTAGTCCGGTGTACGTCATCACGTACGAATCCGACCGACTTTTGTGTGGTCGTGTGTAGGCAAGTCCGGTCGTTAGAAAGTAGGCCGCAAGTCCGCGGCAAGTCCACCGAAAGTCTGCCGGAAGTCTGTCCGACAGGCTGTCCGACTTTTGTAGACGAAAAGTACGACCGTGTGTACGCGGCATTAAAGTGGTTTAAAACACCTTTGGGTCACTTCCTATGTATCACTGGGATATTCCAGGTCAATGACTTAGAAACAAAAAACAATAAATAATTGCGCTTCAAAATTTTACAAAATAAATGACATAAAGCTTCGATGTCCTAAATTGTGACACAAACACAACAAAAAGTGCAAGAGAAAAAAAATGTTGACTCGCGCTTAGCAAACTAGTGGATGTGTGGCTGAGGAGTGCCACACCAAAGGAAGTACAATATATACATGAAAAAATTGTACCACACTGTACCATGCACAATGTAAAAAATTATAAAGAGAATACATAAACCCCTCAAGTGAGCAGTGCAATAATACAAACAGTGCAATCAAACTTTAAATTGAGTCCATGTGTATGAATATAAACCAAGGAGTAGATCATAAAAGTGCATATGGGAGAAACCCAAAAGATGATAGACAGTCCCAGGTGATATGCAAGATCATAATGTGTGGGTCCACCACCAAAAAAGGGGGAGCCTGGCCGCTTACCAGAACCCCATGACCCCCCGTTACAGAGGGTCTAGATGGGCATTGAGATCCTGCTAGTCCGGAACTCCCACGGATGAGGATAGAGACTGGAAGGACGTCAAGGACTGTGATGGAAATGAATGGATCCCCAAGGAGGCTCAGCTCTCAGCATTGTGTAGTCATCATGGGGAAAGAAAAAGGGAGGGCTCCCATAGTGTAAAATCAAAAGGTGGTTTATTGAAGTAAAAACATAAAGCACTCACATGTAGGTATAGAATCGTCATCAATAGAAGAACAACCTGTGGCACCGGCCGGATGACCACAGGTAGCCCGTCCTGCTGGGTATATGCACTGTTTGTATTATTGCACTGCTCACTTGAGGGGTTTATGTATTCCCTTTATAATTTTTTACATTGTGCATGGTACAGTGTGGTACAATTTTTTCATGTATATATTGTACTTCCTTTGGTGTGGCACTCCTCAGCCACACATCCACTAGTTTGCTAAGCGCGAGTCAACATTTTTTTTCTCAATGACTTAGAAAGTACTGAAGCCAGTAGACCAGATATAACTACAAGGAACCGTCCATTTTAGAAAAAAGTCAGTAACAGTAGCCTCCATATTTCAAAAGTGCAGGCATGACCCAGCTGCTGTGGGGAGTTTTTCATGAACACATTAACACTTGGATTAAACACTGATTATTACCCCTTTCATGTCTATGAACGTGGCAGAAGGGAGTGCTCCAGCTCCAGTTTACCGGTAAACAAGAGCAGTTAGCTGAACTGATTCTCTACAGCCCACTGCTGTTTCCTCTCATACTGGTTGCTGAGGAACTCGACACAAGTACCGAAAATAATACTAGGTCTACAGCTATGTTTAAACAAAGAATTGGTGCAAATAACACAGCATGCATAGCACTATACAATATAATAATTGTTTAGGAAGCCTACCGAGCACTATCTCTCTAGCTGGGAATTTGTTTTCACTTTACTGAGGACATCAGAAGGTATACCTTGCTACAATAATGCCTTTTGTCTAAATAGCTTATCTTCTGCTCTTGTTAGCCATTTACTTTTATATACATTCTTTCCATAACAAAGATAAGTATATACTATGGGATACTTGCAAATTTAGTGGAAACCTTATGTTCCCATACACTCCCCCCTTACCAATTATACGTAACTCAATGTTTCTACCAGGTTTCCATGAATATATGATCTGATATCTTCCAATGGAGTATTGAGTCTTTCCTCCATAAAACAAACACATAACTTGCCCCATCAAGAAAACTCCAGATACTGCCAAATTAAACATTTTGTAACCCAAACAATAGGATCATCTTCAGGTCTAAAAACCCTTACCCGCTTTGAACACTTCTGTAAACATGATCCTAGCACTAAGGGGCTTCTCTCAATTATATATTTATCTATATTTGAAAAAAATACACCTCTATCTCATTCATATATGACTAAATGGGAAAATGATCTTGGTAAACCTATAGCAGAAAAAGATTGGAAACAAATTTGGTACACCACAACTCACTGTTTTATAAACACAGCCGCAGTGGAATCCAACTATAAATTATTAATGAAATGTTATTTGGTTCCCCAAAGCTTAGCCAAATTGAATTCAGTAGTTTCTGATAAATGGTTTAGAGGTTGCCTAAGTACTGGTACCCTCTTACATATATGGTGGGATTGTCCTAAAATAAAACAGTTCTGGACTGACATTTACCGAATAATTTTTACCTTGTTTGGGAAACAGCTTCTCAAAAATCCACAAAAAGCCTTACTAAATCTCATACCTAAAATTTTCACAAACAATCAATTCCATCTCTTAACCTTTTTATTCACTGCTGCCAAACAAACTTTAGCAAAACTTGGTGGTCCTCTACACCACATTCCTCATCAGTTAAAAATAAAATTAATTGGTACATGTCTAACGAAAAGCTTGCTGCAATCCTTTGTGATAATCCCCACAAGTTTGAGAAAATATGGTCCCCCTGGTTTTCATCTTTCTTTCCTCCAAACTTTGATAAATCCCTTTTACACTTACGATGAATTCTTACAAAATGTTCTATACGTATACTAATCAACTCTAACCCCCCCCCCCCCTTTTTTTTATTTAAAATGTTAATTTATTTCTCTTCACACTGGTGGGATTTGTGACCAGTATGAGAGAGTTAGGGTGATAACACCAAATGTAACACACTTGCTCCCCATTCACACCTGACACCTTGTAACACTAACGAGTCACATGACAACGGGGAGGGAAAATGGCTAATTGGGCCCAATTTGGACATTTTCACTTAGGGGTGTACTCACTTTTGTTGCCAGCGGTTTAGACATTAATGGCTGTGTGTTGTTATTTTGAGGTGACAGCAAATCTAGACTGTTATACAAGCTGTACACTCACTACTTTACATTGTAGCAAAGTGTAACTTCTTCGGTGTTGTCACATAAAAAGATATAATAAAATATTTACAAAAATGTGAGGGTGTACTCACTTTTGTGAGATACTGTAGTTTACCTGGAAACCTTTATGAGCTTACCTCTCTCATGTAGTTCTTCTCTCTTGCACTTGACATAAACTCTTGCACAGATCGAAGCCCAAGTCTGTATAGTGACACTGTATCCTGGCACTGCAAACATTGCTGCAAAGTGTCCGTAATGTTTCCCATAATCCCAGCCCTGCATAAAAATAATATCTACATTTCAAGGACACATTTCAAGCATTGTGCAGCAAGAGATTATTTCCAAAAATTAAAAAGGTCAGTGCTATATTAAAAGGGGAGAAAAAAAACCCTGCATATTTAAAGTTTCAATATTAACAATTTTAGAAATAAAAAAAAAAAAACTGATCTAATTCTTGAACACTTACATAAAGCCTTAATTTACTGTATAATGAATATTATAGAGAAAGGCTTCACTCTACCTACTCTTCCTCCTTATCCAAGCCTTCTCCAGGCCCTTCTTGCAATTAATGTGCTTCTGTTCCCCTATCTGTCCCTTCCTTGAACCCTGTACTCATCCAGCAAGCTTTTGCTTATATTCTCCTTCATACTGCGTTATGCAGTGCTATAAAGCATAGAATAAAGATGCTTTGCAAAGTGCAAAAACCAAACAACTATAAAATACTGCTTACATGAAAGTAAAGTAAAATAATGACACCACTGTCTGAACTTGCTGAATATGTACACTAAGCCGGTACAACATCTTTGGCTGTATACATTTTGAATAGTCAAAATGCAGTGAAAACAGCCTCACTCCAGAGCAACAGCATCCAACACATAACATGCCAACAGCAAAAACCAGGATTTCACAGTGTACTTTACTGATGTTATTTTTTTTTATTATTATTATTCAAAATGACCTAAGCATATCAAGAAAGTTGTCTTGAAGCATATCAAGCATATCACATTGATTTCTGAAGTCCAAAATGACAAACATAACAATGGAAAGAGTAGTCACGTCAAGGTACAAGTGGTGACAGCTAATGACATTAAGATTAAATCAAGGCCAAGGGTAAGGGCCCGGTTCATACATACGAGTGAAACAGGCTACGGCAAGATATTAGAGAGGCACAATAAAGAGGAAGGTGGATTTAAAAAAAGTAGGGAGAAAAGAGAAACATGAAGGGGGTGAGACAGAAGACGGAGGCGATCGTGGGTATCTCATGGCATAATGAACAAACCGCGACCATCGTGACCTGCTGGTTTAAAGTTCGAGATGGTGGTGATTTTTTTTAAGATGATACTTATTGATTTCCTAAGTTGTAAAAAGTATGAATACAATAACAATACCAATAAAACTATTTTAACCCTGTACAGAATCTGTGGTCCTGTATAGTTCATATGTACATCCATTACAAAGAGAAGCCTGGTTATACAATACAAAGTCAGAGGTATCTGAGGGAAGTAGATGCAATAAGACATGGTCTAGCAGGAAACCAGTGAAGTTAAAAGGATAGGTTCACCCTTGTAAAAAAATTAAATAAATGAACATCTTTTTGCAAGTAAAAAAAATGTGTATTTTTTACTAGGAGTCTGGAAAGAATTGTACCTAAGATCGGCAGATCCTGGGTGCAATGCAGGGCTCCTGCAGACTGTCAGTGTAAGCTGTCTGCTTATACCTTGTACAGGCAGGCAGTTACACACTGACAGGAAGAGACAATGAAATACCTAGAGCTTTCAACAGCACCCTGGTAGTTCATTGAGAACTACAATCCAACAGCCATAAAGGCTGTCAGTAACTTGTAGTTCTCACATTCGCAAAAGTCTGTGAATGAATGACGTGGGCAGAGCACTGCACAGCTGCGTTTTTTTTAAATTGTAACAGCGGGTGCGGGGAGAGGATCCCCAGCTCGCTGTCACAACAGCTCCTGCAACAGTAACATGTTACACCCTGAATACGGGTGTAACATGTAATATGTTACAAAAGGTGAGCTTATCCTTTAAATAGTAAGAAGAAAGTTGGTCCAAGGCCCCCAAATTAAAGCTTTTAGGAGATCCACTAGTAGTGTATGTAAGTTGGTAAAGCGGGAGAGCTGTATTAATCAGTGGTTTCCATTCCGAGAGGGTTGCTAGAGAGGACCTCTTCCAGGTGATTAATCACTTATACACTGGACACTTTCATCCCCTTCCTGTCCAATTTTTGGATTTCAGAGCTGTAACACTTTGAATGCCAATTAGTCAATCATGCAACACTGTTCACAAATGAAATTTGTATCATTGTTTTGATGCAGATAGAGATTTTAGTGGTATTTTAGTGGTAAGTGTTACTAAACCCAGGACCCTGCATTCACTATATCTGGTCTTACACAGTACATATTAGACTTTGGACTTCTATCAGTGTCTGTTTAAAGCTTGTAGGAGGAGTTTTCATCATCCTCTGACTGTCCTATGAGGCTGCCGGACCCCTGACCCTCTGTCTGGACAGTGCTGATTGGCCATGTGCCGATCACATGCACCCCCCCCCCCCCAGAAAAAAAAAACTCTCTAGCAATACACACTAAACTGAGCATGTGCAGAGTGCCCCCAATTCTCTGTACTATTGGGAGATGGATTGGGGATAGTGGAACGAAGGGAAGTATTAGAGAAGACAGGATCAAACAGCCTTTTTTACACAATGCAGAGAATTAACCCCTTAGGTTCCACAGTAGAACAAGCATGCTTTACTGCATATACAGATTGATTTTCCTGTTGAGGGGTTTAGTAACACTTTAATCACCATTGTTTTTTTTTTGTTTTTTTTTGCTATATAAACAAAAAATACATAAAATTTGAAAAAAAATATTTTTTTTCTTAGTTTGTGTTATACAAACTTGCAAATAAATAATCTCTTTCTTCATAGATTTAGACCAAAATGTGTTCTGCTACATTTCTTTGTTAAAAATAACCCAAATCGGTGAGTTATTATAGAGATTATACAATCTATGGTACATATATTTGAAAATTGATTAGTCTTGATGTACTGAGGGGCTATCTCATTTCTTAAGCTCCTAAAATGCAAGGACAGTACATATACCCTCCAAAATAACCCCTTTTTGGAAAGTAGACATCCCAGAGTATTTAGTAAGAGGCATGGTGAGTTTTTTTAAGTTGTACAGTTTTGACAAAATTTTTTGGGAAAATTAAGAAATTAAATAAAAATTTGTTTTGTTTCACATTCTTTTTCTTATTACATACTGTCACCAGAGCACTACAGCATCACCATATGACTAATGTGGCAGTATGTAAAAAAAAAAAAATCACAGTGGTGATCACTATACAAGCAATAATTTTGATGACAGGCATCCATTCATGTGTCATTGTGTACAATTGTAATAGCTGTGATTGGCCACATCTATCACATGGTACAGGTGTGCTGTGACTGGCCCTGTAGATCAAAATAGTACACAATGAATGGCTATGTGTACAACATGTGATCGCTGTGATTGGTCACAGCGATCACATTAAACCAGGGCGAGCCTGGTACAATGATCTGTGTTCTGCTGTGCCCATTGAACACAGAGGGCAACAGACTGCGATGCTGCGCAGCCCCTAGGGTGCGCACGAGGCACGCAAGTGGGAGGACATCAAATGACCCAGGATAATGGTGCTCCTGCTCAGCTGTATTATTATAAAAGGCTGGACTGGAGGTGCTTAAAATACTCTTTTTGGTGCAAAAGGTCAGTATATCCAGTAGCTTTCTTTGGTATGACAGCTAACTGCTATGTCCTCCACCAGCCCCATCAGACAGACCTTAGGACACTGAGCATTTTGGAGACCTACAGCTGACTTGAGAAAAATTCACATACTTGTGACCAAAATGTTTTTTCCAGGGACACATCCACAAGGCATGAAAGATGTCTTGACCATGTAAGCGAAAACAGAGAGGAGTGTGTCTAATCCCTAGGATATACATTTGTTAGAGTGTATAATATATTTGATAAAACAGCTTAAGTTGTATAAGCCTATCCTTATTACTGATGTCATACAGTATATGTTTAGTCAAAATCTTCGTAGTCTTCTTCAGAGAGCCGAGTAATTACTTTATGCCATTTAGATCTACCTCTGGGGGAAAGATATCAACTTTTTGTTAAGAGGTTCCAAATAGTACCCAGATATTTATTTATTCTCCGCTCAGGCTAGTAATAGTTTTTCTAAGGGTGGTCTGTTGGATTGTTTCTGTTGTAACCCCAAACTCTGTGTTGTAGGAAAATCCTTCATTTGGCTCTTCTGAAATAATTAATGCAAACACTTAAGACCCCTGGAGGACCAATAGCCCACGCTGGGTATTGCAAGGAATTCAGGAAGATGGGAATTACTCCATTCAGGGTTGTTAATGGAAGAGGCTCAGTCAGTGTGATAAATACATGAGTTAACATACTGAAGGGTCTTCAGAGAGGTTCTCAGTATATATCCCTTAGTTTGTAGACAGCGTTGTGTAAGGGTTCAAAGAAGGATATACCTGCTGCATCTGTTGCTGTACAAGCCTTATTCCTGCGTTATCACCGATTAGCTTAAGCCAAACATGAATGGGTATTAATTGGGCTATCAGTGTTGACTTTAGATACTACAACATAGCTGGACATCAACATTCTGCTGCACTATCTTTTTGGATAAAATGGAGAAAAAAAACAGTACAACTGTTTAAGCTGAGCCAGTATAGCATTTAGCCAGATTCAAGCTTTATATTGCAATGTCATTGTGAACATGGGTGCTTGTTTGCATGAGAAATGCTTTTTCGCCTATAGAAGTAAAGGCAAATGGGACTGAAAAGGCAGCTTGAAGAAAACTAGAAGATCAAAAGCAGGTAATAAGGAGTTTTTTTTATATACACAGGTTTTTTCTATCAAAGAATATATTTTGGAAGGGGATGATGTCATTGTAAATTAAGGTTATATTTCTTTAGGAAAATATGAATGCATTTAAAGATTTGGAAAGATAGTGAATGATTGATGACCCACGGAAGAAGGGGAGCTCCAAGTGAGAGGACCTGGATGTGTGGGTGACCAGCAGGGGCGTAACTACCACCATAGCGACCCATGCGGTGAGGATAAGAGCACCGCCAGAACAGTCTCCCAGCCAGGGGAAGAGAGAGGAAAGGAAGAGGCGAGCTGTCCGTATCAGCAGAGAGCTGAATTGCCCGATGTAAGAGCTTTCATTAGAACTTCCAGTGTTCCCGGGGCTCCACCTTTTGGCCCGGTGCCTTTGATAGACAGAACGCCGATCCAATGCGGGGCATGTGACGTCATCAAAAGCGTCGGGCCAAGAGGTGGGGCTATGTGACGATGAGCCCCGAAGACGGGAAATTCAAATGAAAGCTATTACAGCGGGCAATCCGGGTGGCTTGCCTCTTCCTCTGCATAGGTGGGGCTGTATGGGGCACAGGCAGACCAGGCTGTATTGGGCACAGGTCACGCTGTATGGGGCACAGGTCATGCTGTATTGGGCACAGGTCACGCTGTATTGGGCACAGGTCACGCTGCATTGGGCACAGGTCACGCTGCATTGGGCACAGGTCACGCTGCATTGGGCACAGGTCACGCTGTATGTGGCACAGGTCACGCTGCATTGACACTAGGGCAGCTGTGGGGGGGGGGGGCTGTTTGGAGGGGGGCCCCATACAACATTTTGCTGTGGGGCCCTGCTATTTCTAGTTACGCCCCTGGTGACCAGGAAGTAAGAAAGAAGCTTATCTGTGCAGCAGACATTCTGAATGCCTATATACTTGAAAATAAAGAAGGACCAGACTGTTGGGGCTTTACATATTAGAAGAGGGATTACCAATTGTACTATGTGGACAGTGGAGAGCCAGTGCAGAAACTAAAGAAAGAGCAGAAATCACTGAATGAAAACAGCAGTTACTGAGCTGGTCTGAAGTGTTCAAAACATACTGAAATGAGTCCAATCCATTTACTAGATAAGAGACAAAAAGTAAGTACTGCATTAGTCAAGATGGCAAAAAATTAGAACATGCATCACTACTTTAGATGTATCATGCAAGAGAAAAAGGGCAGATTGGATATTCCTTAGCCAAAGATGAAAGGCAGTTGTTAAAGCATGAATGAGTGGATAGAATGAGACTTCAGTGCCAAAATTATTCCCCAAGCAGCAAGCTTGAGGAATTGAGAAAAATAGGAATGATAACCACTTTAGTATTATCCACTTTACATTTTAAGCAGCAGGAGGACATACAATCAAAAACAGCAGTAAGGCATGCAGTCACGTTTTTCAGAATAAAGGACAGGATACCAGCAGAAAGACCAATTTGGTTATCATTTGCATACAGATAATACTGAAATCCTAAGGATTATATATTTTAGTGCAACCATTTTAATAGCAAAATACCTATTAGTAAATTAACCCTTATCATACATTAGCCTCTCCTGACAGTTATTTGCCTTAAGATCAAATCTTAACTGTGCTTTTATGTAAGGTATTAAATTATGCCTAGAATTTGATGTTCCAGTTCTTTGCACATGTTGATTGTGTCTAAAAAGACCAATTAGGTAGAAAGAGATCAGTGAAGTAACCAAAGTCCTCTTTAACATACCAAATGAGAAATCTAGCCAGCAAAGTAACATATAAGGGATTGCAGGGTGTGGCAGACCGACAGTGCTTTTCCAGTTTTCTTTCCTGTAAAAAATGGTACAAAACACACTGTACTCATAAAAGATCAAAGGAATTTCCATTCAATGCTCCTGTATGCTAAAAAAAAGGTCCATCACCAACTCCACAGTACCATGTTTGATGACCTCGCTGAGAACAGGTCACGCAAAGTAAATTCTGATGCTCACTAAGCATTCCAGCATGCTAGTCAGATTAACTTGCCCACCGCAGACAGACCATTAGCATAACTACACTGCTACTAAGTTCCAGAAAACAAAACCCTTTTAAATCCTTTTTAATATTCAAAGCAATGTCTTCGTGCTTTATTTTGCTGAGAAATCACTTTGAAAAACACCCCCTAGAATTTATGGATGTGGCCATCTTGAGTAAGTGCAGATGATTCGTGTAGCATGTACTTCCAGTAATCCATCTGCCCTTAGTTCAGGCATACATGTAGGAGGGTGTGCTTAGCTGAGAAAGCCCATCCTCCCTTCCTGAAGACACCTGGGATGTATGACATCATCGGCCTAGGTATGGAAATCAGGATGTAACTGAAGAAATGGAAAACAAAAGTTTAAAACAAGTAAATATGATATACTTTCCTATGTATTTAATAATTCTAGCAATATAAGGATTACAAATAGCCAATGTTGAATGACTAGAGTGAAGTTCCACTTTAAGCAGCCCACAGAGAAAGCTCAAGTAGCAACAAGTCTGGCAAATCCACTCTGACTTATTCAGGCTGTTTAACTTTTTCATTTCTATTATTTTCATTAGGGCTCCTGGCCATCATTACCTTCCAGCTAAAAAGCAACCTGTGGTGGATCACTTTTCAGAAGAATATGACAGGCGCCTCAGAGGGAATAAGTCGCCTACTAAACTCCTGTTTTAACCTTTAAAAGCCTCAATCACAAAACTGCATGCATTGCAAACTGTTACATGCCCCGTACACACGGTCGGACATTGTTCGGACATTCCGACAACAAAATCCTAGGATTTTTTCCGACGGATGTTGGTTCAAACTTGTCTTGCATACACACGGTCACACAAAGTTGGCTGAAAATCCGATCATTCTGAACGTGGTGACGTAAAACACGTACGTCGGGACTATAAACGGGGCAGTAGCCAATAGCTTTCATCTCTTTATTTATTCTGAGCATGCGTGGCACTTTGTGCGTCGGATTTGTGTACACACGATCGGATTTTGTTGTCGGAAAATTTTATAGCCTGCTCTCAAACTTTGTGTGTCGGAAAATCCAATGGAAAATGTGTGATGGAGCCTATACACGGTCGGAATTTCCGACAACAAGGTCCTATCACACATTTTCCCTTGGAAAATCCGACCGTGTGTACGAGGCAACAGAGTGGTTGTGGCACAGTCCTATTCACTTGAAATGCGTTTTACAGCAAAACTGCCTTGCTGTTTGCAGTGTGTCCTGCCATTAACCAGGGGCCATGTTAACTTGCAGCTGAACAGTTGAAGGGGGGGGGGGGGCAGTTTAATTTTTAAAGAGCCCCCCTGTGTAAACAAGGCCTAAATACATTAAAACACATCAGAGATGTAAACAGACTTATGCACATGAACAGCCAACAATATAACCGAAACGCATAAAAAGAGTAAAGCAATTAACCTGATCTTTGGTCAATACAATACTGGCTCCACTGCATTCAAGATTTAAAAGCTCTTTTACATCTTTAGAGTTTAATGGATCGAGATGAAGAGTTGGCCACAACCTGTAAATGAAAGAAAAATTGCAAAAACGAAAAAAAGGTGTTCTGCATAATTTTCATCAAAAGTGTTTGTACTGTCTTGTCGGAATCATCTACCTTGACATCAGTGAATGAAAAATAGCACCCCCAAAAAACATATTCCTATTTGTGTACAAACATAATGGACCCATGGACATACTTAAAACTCATACTAAGCTTCATACATTAAAACTAACCTGTGGCTTTTCCAGGCGCAGGCAACAACGGAATCAATCACTGCCCAACCACTTACAGACAGCTCTAAAGGGTGCCTTGGTTATTTTGAAAAACACTGTTCTACTAGCATGGTATAGCCACAACAAAAATTCCATCAAATGTTGATTACATTATTTCTGAAAAAAATCAAGTGCTCATAAATTGCTGGGGGGAACTGACTAACTGCCACTGACATCACCAGTGGCAGTATTACAGTGATCAGTGCTAAAAATATGCAGAGTCACTGTAATAAAGACACTGGCTGGGAGGGGGTTAAGATCTAGGGAGATCAAGGGGTGAAATATGTGCCTAATGTGTAATGTGTGTATATTGTGCTGCTTTTTACTAATGATCTTTGCAGGGATGAGAAACCTGACAGTTCGCTCCCTGGGAACAGAGCCCTGTGTTGAATTTTAACACAGAGCTCTCAGCTGTGAATGTACACCACTGATCAGCATGCCCCAGCCATGAATCATTGGCTGGGACTTGCAGACAGGCTCCCGCTGTGTTCAATCACAGCGAAAGCCGGCGTGGGGCACGCATGAGTGCACCCTAAAGCCAGAAGTAGGCAGTGATGTAGAAGTACGTTGCTTTGCCTACAGCGGCCACCCGTCCGCAATACAATACAGGCGGTCATTAAGTGGCTAAAGTACAAAGCATTTCTAGCATATGTCATCTATTTTCTATTTAACCTTGGTTTTTAGCAGTGCGTGCAATTTTAAACCTAGATGTAAAATTTTACTAAACGTAACAGTTGAAATTGTGCAGATTGAGGAAGTTGACAGTTGCCCCTTTCACACGGGCAATCCGATCATGTCCGTCTGTCAGTTTTTCTTGTGTCTGTTTACACCCGCCTACCTCCGGGTCTGACCTGGTCCACTTATAAAAATGGAAGGAGATCCGTCCTCTTCCGTCCAGATGAAATTGGATCGGAGGGTAGTCCGGTGTAAGCGGACAGCGGTGTCCGTTTACTCCTAGCCAACCATAGAGTAGAGTGGACATGGATGTGTCACCCGCCTGCTCTCCTCTGATCAGCAGGGGATCAGTGAGCTGACTAAGGCTACATGCCCACGGACGGTTTAAAAAATGAGCTGCAAAGCTAGTACCGACGCCAGGAAAAAAGCGGCGTTAAAAACGCTATTTTTTTTTTGCATCGGCGTCAATGCCCGTTTAGCCACACTAGCTTTCAGCTGCGTTTCTATGTCTCTATTCAAAATCAGTGGTTCCCTATGGGAGCCCATTGATTTGAATAGAAGTCGCACCAGAAGTCGGATCAAGACGATCCGACTGGCGGTGCTGAGAATCTTGAAGGGGAACCCCAACAAAATTTTGCGTAAGGTTCCCACCAAGATCCATTACCAGACCCTTATCCAAGCACGCAGCCCGGCAGGTCAGGAAAGGGAGGGGGACGAGTGAGCGCCCCCCCCCCTCCTGGACAATACCAGGTCACATGCCCTCAACCTGGGGGGAGTTGGTGCTTTGGGGCAGAGGGGGTCCCTGCGCCTCCCCCCCCCACCCCAAAGCAGATTGTCCCCATGTTGATGGGAATAAAGGGCCTCTTCCTGACAACCCTTGCCCGGTGGAATCTGGAAGCCCCCTTTAACAAGAGGCCACACACCTTGTGATGTCCTCACCCGGGGCATGATGGCGTGATGACATCACAAGGGGCGTGGCCTCTAACTTACATCATTGGGTGGCCCCGCCCCATGCCAATAAAAGTCATTGCACACGGCGGACCCAGCATTACACCGGGAGATCGCGTTGAGTCAACATCGAAAGAAGAACAGAGAGAGAAGACCTGGCAAAAGATAGCGGAGAAGACCTGGCAAAAGAACAGAAGGTAGCGGAGAAGACCCGGCAAGAAAGCAGAAGATAGCGGAGAGAGAGGACAGCGCAGAGAGGAGAAGAACCAGAGAGGGGAGAAGGCCCGGAGAGGAGAGAACATGTCGCCAGAAGAGGGAGAAGAGCCAGAGCTGCTTTAATAAAATAATTTAAAAACCTGTGTAGTGGGTTTATTTTTGACACTTTTTTTTTTAGGTGAATGGGTAGGGGTACGTTGTACCCCATACTCATTCACCTAGGGTGGGGGGCCGTGATCTGGGGGGCCCCTTCATAAAGGGGGCTTCCAGATCACGATAATTCCCCGCCCGCAGACCCCGACAACCACCAGGCAAGGGTTGTCGGGAAGAGGTCCTTGTCCTCATCAACAAGGGGACAAGGTGCTTTGGGGTGGGGGGGCGCAGGGGCCCCCTCTGACCCAAAGCACCAACTCCCCCATGTTGAGGGTATGTGGCCTGGTATGGTCCAGGGGGGGGGTGCCCGCTCTCCCCCCTCCCTTTCCTGACCTGCCAGGCTGCGTGCTCGGATAAGGGTCTGGTACGGATCTTGGGGGGAACCTCACGCAAAATTTTGTCGGGGTTCCCCTTCAAGATTCTCAGCACACAAGTCGCACCGCAAGTCGGATCATCTTGATCCGACTCCTGGAAGCGACTTCTATTCAAATCAATGGGCTCCCATAGGGAACCGTTGATTTTGAATAGAGACAGAGAAACGCTGGACGGGGCATAACGCTGTGTATACAGTGTTAAACCTCGTTAAATCGCGTTTAACACCTTTTACCGGCGTCTGGCCTTTTTACAGCTCTAGCGCTGGATCCTCAGAACGCACTGGTCCTGAGTTTTTTTTGGAGCTTAAAAATGCCTATGCCACTTACAGCTCAAAAATGCCATGGTGGGCATGAGGCCATAGGCTAACATGGAGAGCCGTTTTAAAGCTGCAAAAAACGCTCAAAAAAGCGGCTGTAAAAACGTCCGTGGGCATGAGGCCTAAAAATAAAGTCTGATGAAGTACAAATTTTCTAGGAGTATTGTGGATGTACAAAGTCATTTACTTCGACAGTACTCAATCTCCACTTGCAGAAAAATTACAGTTTGGAGGGTGAAGGGTCTATTATTTATTTTTTATTCTCTAATGTGTGTTTGATTGGTGCTTGTAAAAATTAAGAAATTTCACTAAACCAAACGGAGTGGCAAATCTAAGTCGGCCAATGACAGAGAAGAGGATAAATATACACAGTAGATAGAATCTAATTTTTAATTTTATTTTAAAATATGGTATATAAAGTGTTGGGGTATAAGCAGTAACCTATTGCAGGGTGAGGCTACGATCTTAAAATATGATATTCCTTTGGAGAATACCAGATGCAAGAGTTACAATATGCCAACAGATACTTATTAGTAGTTTGCTCACCAAAGATATTCCTTAGGAGTTATTAGTGACTTTACTCACCTCCATGCCTGAGGACAAGTTTCCACATTCACTGAGACAATTACTCGTACATTCACTGGTAAAGGATCAATGAGCCATTTCATATGCTTTTCTGGTTGCTGTGAATAAAAGAAATGATGGGGTAGTAGCCTTTTCATGTTATTTAAACATTATTTTACAGCTTATTTTAACAAACCATTTTATTGTAGATCAAAAGGATGGAAGTTTCTTATACGACTCACTGGGGGTTATTTACGAACGGCAAATCCACTTTGTACTGAAAGTGCATTGGAAGTGCAGTTGCTCTAAATCTAAAGCTGTGTACACATAAGCGGAATGTCCGACAGAAAAAGGAAGCTTTTCATCGTCTATTCCGATCGTGTGTGGGCCTCATCGGACTTTTTTTTTGAAAATTTTGACGGACCTAGAAATAGTACATGCTCTAAATATTTCCGACGGAACCAACTCCTATCGGGAAAACTGCTCATCTGTATGCTGTTCCGATGGACCAAAAACCTCGTTCTGGACGGTCGGACTCTGGTGGGACTTTGGATTGACCGTGTGTAGGCAAGGCCGCTTGAATGGAATTTCGTCTGAGAAACCTCCGGAGTTTATTCCGACGGCTAAAGCAGTCGTGTGTACACAGCATAAAGGGTTTAACTGAAATGAGGGGAAGCTCTGCCGATTTTATCATCCAATCATGTGCAAGCTAAAATGTTGTTTTTTTTATTTGCCTTGCACGTTCCCCTCAGATCTACAGCAGCTTTACTTCCAAGGTCACTTGCAGTGTACTTGTAGTGCAAAGCCGATTAGCCTTTAGTAAATAACCCCCACTGTCACCAAATAAAAACTAATTGTAAAGCTAATACCTGGGTTCTTATGAGAGAACCAATATCATTTGCATTTTTATCATGGTATGCAATGCTTGTAAACTAAAATAATACAACTTTGTAAAACAACTGGTTCTTACCTCTATTTGGTCAATGGAGTCAATAATGACGATGATGTTCCCCTGGTAGCGAATGGAAAGTTTTTCAAGCCAGTGAGGAAATTCTTCTAAGAACTTTCCAGGATCCATTGAGAGTGATGAGACTGACCAGGAATGCTGCATTAGCTGTACTCAGAACAGAGAAATACATGTGGTTTTATTTGTGATGTACTAAGAACAGTGAATTTTTTGTACTCATCCTTAAAGTGTTACTAAACCCACAACAGTAAAATCAGTCTGTATATGCAGTAAAGCAAGCTTGTTATACCTACTGTGGAACCTAAGGGGTTAATCCTCTGCATTGTGTAAAAAGGCTGTTTGATCCTGTCTTCTCTGATCCTCGCCATTTTCCACAGTCCCCAATCCATCTCCTGATAGAACAGAGCCCTAGGAGACACTCTGCACATGCTCAGTTTGATGTGCATTGCTCGAGATTTTTTTTTTTTGGGGGGGGGGGGGTGTGATCAGCAGCACAGGGCCAATCAGCACTGCCCAGACAGAGGGTCAGGGGTTATGCTGCCTCATAGGACAGTCAAGAGGAGAATGAAAACTCCTCCTACAAGCTTTAACCAGCGCTCGGCTGGACACTGACAGAAGTCACAAGACTGCTATATACTGCTGATGAGAAAAGGCATTTAGCAGTTTATATTTACTAAAATAATTGCATTTCCATGTTCTGTGTACTGTGGGGGACCAGATATAGTGAATGCAGGGTTTAGTAACACTTTAAATCCTTCCCTCCTAGATCTATTGGAGGACACAGCACACTAACTCTAAAAAGGGTCCAGCTTCTGTGGATATACTTCTACACCCGCTCAAGAGCTCAGTTTAGCATAGTTTAATGAGCAGGTAGGACATCCTTCTAGAGCTCTGCTGGATTTAGACTTTGCATGCAGTCCTGTGGTCACTGCCACACCAAACAAACATTCTATTGCAGAACCTTGATTCTGCATCATACTTCTCAGGACTGACATTAATGTGGCTGTAAACCCTTACATATACCCCGTGAAAAGACTGGCCTCAGGTGATACACAGAGATTAAACAAATCCTCCTACATATGTTGTACCTGTTTATCTACAGCGGTCTTTCCCGTACATTCATTCAAAGTGCAGAATTTACACAGATCTCTCAGGTCTGAAAAGCAGGGGAGGGACCCCCCCTTCACACAGCACACAGGAACAGAGTTGAGGCTGTCAATCAGCTGGAGCTCACTCCCCTGTCACCTTTTTTCTCTTGGTGTCAAGAAAACTTGTCAGAAGTGATTCATGCTGATAGCAGAGGAATTTGTTTTTTGTTTTTTTTATGATTAGGTTGAAGACACCTGCTGCCCACTTTTGGTTGGCTGTACATTCCAGTCCTTTTATTAGGACATTATTGTTTTCATAGTAAAAGGAGAGATCTGGGGAATTGGCGCTGCCCTATTACCATTAGATGTTTAAAAACAGAACCATAAAAATAAATGTATGAAACGAAAAAAAACTGAATGTGTATACCTTAAGGTGAATGTACCCCTACACTTGTGCCAGGGATAACTAGAATTAAAGAAAAGATGTGATTCTATAAAGTGAACGTACAATACCTCTGTATTGTGTAAGTGATTATTACACTATAAGGGTTTGGTTTAAATTTGCCCCACCTCCATTGCAAAACTACACATATATCAAATCATAACAAAAGTGGCCAAAACTATTGAAATAATAATTACTAACAATATTAACCCCTAAGATGATTGGGGTCCGTGACAAACCACACTGATTGGGGCTAGCAGTATCCGTGTGAGGTTACCACATATCCCCAATTATGTATTGTGACTAAAGTGCACTGTGCATAAAGTGATACCAAAGTGCATTAGACCTCTAAGGTACAATCCCAAAATTCATATGTGATAATACATATATAAAAATTCATAAAAATCCACCTATTGACACACAAATGAAAAGTAACGAGTATGAATACACATCTATGGTAAAAAGTCCCTGTGATGGACCCAAACAGGGTTAAAATGTCTTATTCTTAGAGACAAAGATATTGAAAATGTCAGGATCGGTTGACATGCATTTACAAATGCCCAAAGAGTAGTAAAAGGTGACTTCCGTGCATGTAGAAGCTGGTGACTCCAAGTGCTCCCCCCTGTGCTACCCCACTCACCAGAATCCGTCACCCCCTAGGGGGTATTAGGCAGAGGAGTGGGTTTCCCAAGATGACTGCCTGTGATGGATGTCCTTCTTATGCTCTCCTGCTCCGTAAATTCCTCCTGTTACACTGGTGCTGAGGGTCCCCTTCTGCTGCTCCAGGTCCAGGTGTCTCCACTACAATCCACCTCCGTACCGCTAGATCCTCCTCCCGCAAAGAAATAGACAGGGGGCTTGCATAGTGAAGTACGTCCAGTTTATTCAAATTTTAAAAGTATTAAAACATAACAACCACGGCTAGGTGCAAGGAATGGGACCAGGGATCGAATCCGAGCGCGCGCTCGGATTCGATCCCTGGTCCCATTCCTTGCACCTAGCCGTGGTTGTTATGTTTTAATACTTTTAAAATTTGAATAAACTGGACGTACTTCACTATGCAAGCCCCCTGTCTATTTCTTTGCGGGAGGAGGATCTAGCGGTACGGAGGTGGATTGTAGTGGAGGGACCTGGAGCAGCAGAAGGGGACCCTCAGCACCAGTGTAACAGGAGGAATTTACGGAGCAGGAGAGCATAAGAAGGACATCCATCACAGGCAGTCATCTTGGGAAACCCACTCCTCTGCCTAATACCCCCTAGGGGGTGACGGATTCTGGTGAGTGGGGTAGCACGGGGGGGAGCACTTGGAGTCACCAGCTTCTACATGCACGGAAGTCACCTTTTACTACTCTTTGGGCATTTGTAAATGCATGTCAACCGATCCTGACATTTTCAATATCTTTGTCTCTAAGAATAAGACATTTTAACCCTGTTTGGGTCCATCACCGGGACTTTTTACCATAGATGTGTATTCATACTCGTTACTTTTCATTTGTGTGTCAATAGGTGGATTTTTATGAATTTTTATATATGTATTATCACATATGAATTTTGGGATTGTACCTTAGAGGTCTAATGCACTTTGGTATCACTTTATGCACAGTGCACTTTAGTCACAATACATAATTGGGGATATGTGGTAACCTCACACGGATACTGCTAGCCCCAATCAGTGTGGTTTGTCACGGACCCCAATCATCTTAGGGGTTAATATTGTTAGTAATTATTATTTCAATAGTTTTGGCCACTTTTGTTATGATTTGATATATGTGTAGTTTTGCAATGGAGGTGGGGCAAATTTAAACCAAACCCTTATAGTGTAATAATCACTTACACAATACAGAGGTATTGTACGTTCACTTTATAGAATCACATCTTTTCATTAATTCTAGTTATCCCTGGCACAAGTGTAGGGGTACATTCACCTTAAGGTATACACATTCAGTTTTTTCGTTTCATACATTTATTTTTATGGTTCTGTTTTTAAACATCTAATGGTAATAGGGCAGCGCCAATTCCCCAGATCTCTCCTTTTACTACTTCCAATTAACTCCTAATAGGAATTAATTAAGGGGAGGCTGCAGCCCTTCAATATCATTGTCCTAAGCGCGGACTTTTTATTTCAGTATTATTGTTTTCATGTCTGCTTTGCATTATGTGGAATCGCTTGCAGGTGTGCCGTGTGTCTTGCTCCCCCCAGTGGCTGTGCCGGTCTTTCTTTCCCAGGAGCTGCAATGCCAATCCCTCATCCATTGTCCCCGCTCGTCCCATCCTGGATGGGCGGCACCAGGGAGATGCATCGGCGTCTGGTACAACTTTCAGGGAATGGCAGCGGAGTGGCCGACATGTCATGATGCCGGATCACGCAACTTCTGTCAGGTGATGCTGTAGAGGGACACGCACTCCTGCGTTGTCCTTTCCCCTACAATGACCAGGGCTGGTGGGGCTAATTTTCAGTCCTGCCTTTCCCCTGGGCGTCGTTGACCCGGCGTTGGGGGGGACCCTGTGATGGGCCTGCGGGGCTATAAATTGCCAGGCTCAGACACCAGTAATGCAATGCCTCCCAGATGGTTGGACACACATTATTTGTGGTCAGCATTATCTGGATCCTGGTAGGTACTAATCCTTCCCCTCTCACATTTGTCACTACATATTTACTTTTTTGACCTGTTTTGACCTTGCATTACTGGGGTACTCCCATGCACTGGTGTCACTGCCTCACCAAGCTGCAGTTTATACTTTACAACACATATACTTAGTTTCACATGTGGACTCATTCAATTCAGCTGTGCATGTTACCTTTACCATTCCCAATTGTACCATGTGGTTGCTCATCTAATCGTTATTTGATTATTTTCTCACCAATTTTTTATTTTTTCATCCTTTATTTTTTCCTAATTTATTAGTGCACATCATAACCCATATACACTCTTTTTTCTTGCCACCATCCTTGCAGGCCATGCTGGACGGTTCTGTTTGCCCGTTTTTCCATCTGTCTTGTTTTGTACTGCCGGCCCAATTTGGATTCTTTACCCACAGTTCCCGGGTCAGACGCCTCCGGTGGCTACCTGTGGGACTTTGGCATGCGGCGTCCTGCATCTCTGTGAGTATGGATCCCTTAGTTTGATTCCCACATTTCAAGCTACCTGATACATTTCCATTTTCATTACTATGTTATATCTTTTAATCATTTTTACTTTATAGATTATGTCTACACATCAACCCCTGAAGAGTGAGACTGAACTCACGAAACGCGTTGGGTCACCATAGATGCTACGACACACTTACCATGGACTATTTGATTACTGTATGTAACCATGAAATGGATCTGTAAATTTGGGCCAACTGTTTGGCATCATGACACCTTTTTCCAGTGTTATTGCTGGCATATACTTAATAAACCTGTACTATGTTTTTATTACTGGCTGTGTTGGGCGTCATCTAAAGTTCCAATGGGCACAACTCTGCATTTGTATGTACAATGGGGATAGAGACACCTCACAGGGTACTACTACCAATCATATTTTGTTTTTATAGCAGAGGAATGAAGCAGCAAACAGAAATAACACAACAGTGTTTTTTATTGAGACAAGTACACACTATAGTGGGATATGCTTTGTTCATATTTTATGTCTGAGGTTCACAACTACTTTAAATGCATGGCTTGGAGATGGAGGTTTCTCGGAGGCTTTCCTTTCCACCATGCTTACGCTAGAAAACCATCATCTTGCAGGGTTAACCACTGTACCTGGAAGGCTTGGTTCTGGTTATGCAAGTCCCAGGGATCCTGATTATGTTCTTTTTTGGTTGGATAAGTACTTAGCATCCTCTAATCAGGAGTAGATCAGTATATGGTGATCAGCATGTGGTGATCAGCATATCTGAGCGAGCACCCCACAAACTCTACATAAACATGCAAGTTGTATTGCAGTTAATTATTTTTTTGGTGGGAACACAAAATAGAAATGAGAAAATAGATATTAGAGGTTAACACAAATTAAATGAGCCTGCAGCACCTTAGGATTTTCTTTTCAGTTGCGTTTCCCTGTTTGGTAGAATTTGTTATGTTAAATTACAGGGCAAATAGTCACCACAGAAGTTGTAGAGATAAAAACTCCCAGCAACAAATGGGCTAATGCAAATTTTTTTTTTTTATACAGTTATGAAATCAAATTATTAGGAACCCAAGGGAAACAGCTAAATACACAACAGAAATACATACACAGTATGTAAATTTTTACCTGCCAAATGACTAATAACTCTGTTCAGCCAGTCTTGTGACTCGCACACTTCTACCACACTACACGCACCATGCAGGTGATACTACCATTTCTTGGTTCAGATTGCAGCTTCCCCTACAGCCTGCTCATTGGATTATTAGGTGCTGACTAGAGCTGCTTGATTCTGGCTAAAATGAGAATCACGATTTTTTTGCTTAGAAGATAGATCACGATTCTCTCACAATTCTCGCGGCGTAACATCATCTTTCACATTAAAACAAAAAAAATTGGGCTAACTTTACTGTTTCATTTTTTTTTTTTATATTCATTGAAGTGTATTTTTTCCCAAAAAAATTGCATTTGAAAGACCGCTGGGCAAATACAGTGTGACATAAAATATTGCAGCAATTTACATTTTATTCCATAGGGTCTCTGCTAAAATATATATAATGTTTGGGGGTTCCAAGGAATTTTCTAGCAAAAAATATTGATTTTTAACTTAAAGTGGATGTAAACCCGAATTATTATTTTATTTTATTTTTTAAATACGGTAGAGTATAAGATTTCCTATCATTTGAGCCCAGTCTTGCCAATCCATCTCTGAGTAATCCTCTTTTATTGTTCAGTGAGAAAAATCTTGACAAACTGAGAAAAACTTTGTCAAATACTCCCCCTAGCTGTGAGTGACAGCCTAAGACACAGGCATTATTTTTTAATTCCATCCCCCACTCCTTTCTTCAGCAGCTCTGCAAGGATTGGCTGTTCCACACCTCAGCATGATTTGGCATGCTGAAGTCATGTGGTTACTTTCCTGTCTTTTCACTGGATGTTGGAGATCATAGCAGAATTTCAGCAGAAGTTCAATGTTAGAAATACACAGGGGAAAATGCATATTGACAAGGAGTGTAGAGGTGGGCGGGGAGTCTATTGACATCACAACTCCACCCACCGAGCTCCAGACAACAGACCCACCCACAGAATCTGCAGTTTTTCGGGTCTAATAACAGACAGAGGGGAGACATTTGACCGGTAAGGATACATGCAGGAGGCATGTATATTCTTATAGATAACCCCTATGGCAGTAGTTTAGAAAGGATGACATTGGGTTTACATCCACTTTAAGAAAGAAGTGTCAGAAAAAGATTTAGACTTTAAGTGGTTAAACTTCCTGCATTTACACATTGTTAAAAACTTGGCAGACTGCCGGGATTTTTTCTTTATACAGAAGTTTATCCCTTTGATCTAAGAAGGAAGAGTTAGTTACAATGTTTCATGTTAAAAACTTGGCAGACTGCCTGATGTTTTCTTTTGACAGCTGACTGAGCAGATAAGTCTCTCTATTTGTTATATGAAAGAATCTGCAAACTCTGCAATAGAGATGTCAGGGGGGTTGAATCGAGATCATGATTTTTTAACGATTAATTGTGCAGCTCTAGTGCTGACATTATTCATTATCCAGTGACAAGGCAGCTGACACCAGAATGCTTAGCCAGAGTTCCATGTTATCAGTTTACAACTGAAAAAGGGTTTTGAGGTGTGACAGTCTGAAGTGTAATAAAACAAAGAAAGGTCCAATTTTTCATTAGGGAGTGTAATTATTCCTACATGTATAAATTAGGAATTTAGCGTAATCGCAATTAGCGTATATTGATTGGTTTGTGCAAAAGTTCTAGCGTCTACAAAATAGGGGATAGATTTATGGCCTTTTTTTTTTACTGGTAATGGTGGCAATCTGCGATTTTTAGTGGGACTGCGACATTGCGGCAGGCAGATCGGACACTTTTTTGGGACCATCAACATTTATATAGCGATCAGTGCTATAAAAATGCACTGATTACTGTGTAAGTGTCACTGGCAGGGAAGGGGTTAACACTAGGGGGCGATTAAGAGGTTAAATTTGTTCCCTCGTGTGTGTTTCTAACTGTGGGGGGCAGTGTACTGACTGGAGGAGGGAACGGATCACTGTTCCTAATTACTAGGAAAAGCAGATCTGTCTCTCCTCTCCTGTCAGAACGGGGATTTGTGTGTTTACACACACAAATCCCTGTTCTGGCTCTCGTGCCCACGATTGTGGGTGGCCAGCGTAGATCGCGCCCACCGGCCACGAACATCGGTTCCCCCCCGCTGTGCAGCAGCACGCGCGCATGTCTGCAATGGCTCTTAAAGGAGCCGGCGTAACGGTATGGCGATTCGCGCAGGGGAGGCAGCCTGCCACCATAAATGTACATGAATCGGTTGGGAAGTGGATTGTTACGCTGCAATACTTTACAATTTTAGTTTTGGATTTAGACACGCTAAGTCTTTCCTGTAGAACCTCTTACAAACAATATTTGTGCACTAATATAGGTTGGATATGGTTTTATGGTATGACCCTGTTTTCATACCTCCTGCCATTTACAATGACCAGTTGATAAAAAGAATATTACCTTAAGGGTCAGTCTTTTTATGATGAGTGCTGGCTCTGAGCTGGTAGACATTGGTTTTCCAACAAAGTGATACAACATCAGAGTGTTTGGTGAATGCTTCTGCTGAAGCTGAATCCTGTACATAGAAAACACAGCTAGTCACTGGGAGCTTAAACTGCTGACCTGATCATTGTGCAAACTGATTCTATAGAAAAAAAAAAACCAACATACCATTATAGCACAACAAAGAAAAAATCACAGTGGCATTTTGTAAAAGTGCTTGCATCAGAGGAATATTTTGGATGCATTTAAAAAAAGAAGAATGCTAAGCTACAGCAAGTTTACATCCGGGTCAGTAATTTATAACCCTTTGCACTATGAAGCAAATAAATAAAAATCAATAGTTATTGTTCTGTTGAAAAATAAATAAAACAAAATATAAAGACGTGTTCTTTTAAAAAAATAAAAAAGAAGGAAGGCTAAAAAAGTGGATCATTATAACCATGGATATGCATTACAACACTAAAACAAATAAAATAGCTGTAAAACAAAATCTTCACAGACATTATGTTAAACGAAAGTCTATGTTTGAGGATTATTGTCTTACTACAGCTGATTTTTTTTTAGTTTAGGATAGATCACGAAAGAGTTATCATTTCTGGCATGTTTTTATTTCTGTCTGTGAACCCATTTGGGAGGTTTTCCCTCACTTTCTTTCCTTGTAACACTTGCATAATTAATATGGGGATGGTTGGCGCTGGGACAAGAAGGCATGGACAGCAATAGAAACCCTGTGAATGTTCTAATAATGTATGTTATACTTTATTTTATTTCATGGGATATTAATATTCTGTATGTTGGTATGTGTTGTCATTAAATAATTGTAACTTTTTATAGTAAATTGGTAGCACAATTGGTAAAGTGCTGAGCAAACTGTTGGCGCTTTATAAATCCTGTATAATAATAGTTGGTAACTATTAAGGGATAGGGTTATGGGGGGTGTTTGTATGATTTATATATTTTGTTTATTACTTGTTGTAGTTTTAGTGCGTTTTTATTTTTTCTGCTCTTTTTTCTTATGTGTAGATTTGGGCAAAAGGGCTACAATTTCATTTCCTTTTATAATCTTGTATTCTAGTATGATAACACATTTCTTGAATCTGAACTGTTCAAACTCTACTAAAAATGTGTCTTTGTTCTTGTCCCTATTAGAGGAGTTTCCCATCATTTCCTCTCTGAACAGAAACATAGGGGAAATCTCAATAGGACTACAGACAGCAATAAAAGCCAACCCTTCTCTAAGAGCCCTTGCACACTGGGGCGGTTTGCAGGCGCTATTGCGCTAATAATAGCGCCTGCAAACCGCCCCGAAAGTGCCGCTACTGTCATTCCAGTGTGAAAGCCCGAGGGCTTGCACACTGGAGCGATGCGCTGGCAGGACGGTAAAAAAAGTCCTGCTAGCCGCATCTTCGGAGCGGTGAAGGAGCGGTGTGTATACCGCTCCTTTACCGCTCCTGCCCATTGAAATCAATGGGACGGCGCGGCTATACCGCCGGCAAAGCGCCTCTGCAGAGGCGCTTTGCGGTGGTATTTAACCCTTTCTCGGCCGCTAGCGGGGGGTAAAACCGCCCCGCTAGCGGCCGAATACCGACGGTAAAACGCCGCTAATAATAGCGGCGTTTTACCGCCGACGCCGCCCCCCGCCCCAGTGTGCAAGGGCTCTAATATACCCATCGATAATTGTTTTGGATGGAATTGGACTAAACAGCAAGAAGTTTTAAAATCGGGTAATCCAAAAAGACCACTGCTATATTTTCGATAATTTACTGTAACATTATCTGTTACCTACAAAAATCTTCAAACTGTATTGAGCAAAAAAACATACCACTTTGATAGAAGAAGAGATTTCCCTGAGCCTGGTCCTCCTGTTATAAGGAGAGGTGGAATAGGAGCTGGAGCGGCCACCAAATCATTCAAACGATCATAATACTAGCATAAAAAAAATACATAGTTATATATTGTGAGTAAAAAAAGAAACATTCATTCTAAAATCAAATCAACTGGGACAGAATTGTACTTTAAATTAAAAACATAAACCAGAGTAAAAAATGTTAAAAAATCTAAACTGTAACAATCGGTACTTCATAAATATAGAAGTAATAAAGTAGAACGGAATGAAAAACTTTTGCTCATTTTGGATAGAGTATAGGAGGGTTATAACCGCTGTCAAGTTTTTTTTTGCCATCTGTGTCCCATTGAAGCGATAACCCTTTACTTCATATCTCAAAGCTACAACAGAAAGGAGGAAAAATCCCTCCAAAGAGGGAAATCCCTGGTAGTCACCAGAGCTAACATACGCATTAGGTAATTTTCCCTCTATTTCTGTTCTCTTGGGGTTTTCTTTTTTTTCCCTTTCATTGATCACGGTCACCAGGACAAATAGAGAGGATGGATCTCCCTAACAGGGACATGGACAGCAAAAAAAAAAAAAAACAACAAAAAAAAAAAAACTGACAAGTGCTCTAATCTCTAGCCATTCTTCTAAAACAAAAAAAATTGCCTTGATTTATACTTTAAGATATTAGACGTGTGTACACGCATAAGCTACCGCTATAGTGTGAACGTGCCTTGGGCTGGACATACACTGATTGAAGTTCGAAACTGTTCACACAAGTTAGCTTGTACATAACGCACACATGCTGGCATGCATCAGTGTGCAGCCTCCCCAGCTCAATGGAAGTCAATTGAAGTTGAAGGGAGGGACATGTCAGAAAATCTTCCAGTAATCAGCAGCTGCAACCAATCAACTGTAGCCACTGAATAAAAGTATTCCGACAGCAGTGGCCACCCATGTAAGAATACAATTTCCTGGTGGGGGGAGGATTCTTCCATCAACTTTTTTTGTGTGGATAAAGCAATCTGCTAGATTTTTGTCATTCAGCCTATTGGCTGAACAACAAAAAAATAACCGTGTATGGCAAGCTTTAGAGGCTCATTAAAATGAAATGGAGGAGCAACTATGCAGAATTTCACCACCAAGTTCTCCTGCAAGTGGGATGCAAAATTACACCTCCAAATAAAAATTGGTTGCTTCGAAAAGAGACCTCTCATTTATTCCTCAGAGAGGTTTGGATGATTTAAACAGGCTGAGCAACCTAAACTCACTTTGTCAAACCCAAGCTCACATGTTGAATGAGATGCATGCTGAAAAGCCTCCATCTGCTCCTGCTCATCATGAACATCCCACAGGACATCTCCAAAATCATCATCTTCCTGGATTGCTGTATCATCCTTGGATTCAGGGTCCGATATCTCAGCGGCCAACAAATCCTGCAGAGAGAAGTCACATCTGCTACTTGAATTGTAAAACTACAGTCAATATGAATGGAAGGTAGCGCAAAATGCTAAACTCCCATACACGGTACAGTTGGAAATACCAAGATAGGAGATGTGGGTTGACTTCAGAGTTTCATTTTGATAAAGTATAGGTTCAGCCAATTTTTTTTTTAGTTTTCCATGGAGCAGGTAAGGGTTAAAACTGCTAAGTTATTTGTTGTGGTATGCATTCAGTTAGGGAGATTTCCCTTCACTTCCTGTCTTGGAGACACAACAAAAAGTTAGAAGAAATCTCCCAAAACTGAGAGGAATTCACACCTTAGACAGTTGTCACCAGAACATTTGTCCATTGGAAGATTTCTCTGCATCTCTCGCTTTCATGACAACTCTAAATTTTGGATTTCCCCTCATTGACAATGAGGACAAATAGATGGGTGAATATTCCCAGCAAGGACACAGACCACAATAAAACTTTGCAGAGGGTCTGCCCTTTAAAAAACAAAAAAAAATATGTTTTTTCCTTTACAAACAAATTCATCATCAAAACATCTAGATAAAATATAGAAACTAAACAATTTTTCTTTCGTTTTGTGCAGCCATAAAAAATGCGGCTTCATGACTTAAAATGAATGTTATTAAGAAGGTGTAGAGCAACAAAACATTAAAACATGAAAAAAACACAACAACCAATGAGCCTACATACCTGTTTTATGACCTTTTCTACTTGACAATAGATCTTATAAAGTCCTTCATCAGGATCCCCGCTGTGGTCAATGATCTGGAACATACACACAGCATTTACAGTATAAAAAAAACTTTGTAGGAATGCAATACCATTTTAATTTAGAAAAAAACATTTGCCCTTACAACTGCTTTAAAGTTAAAAGGCAACTGTGGCTTTATTGTTAAATGTCCCATTGAAGTGAAGCTGCATATAGGACAATTTGTATTTTTAATTTTTTAATAAAAGTGCTGCATACCCATAACGTCCCCAGCAGCATTATGGTGACAAAGAATGCTGCAATCTTTGTAGCCCTCCAGCATCAGTCTGGACTTTCTGACTTTTGAATAGTGCTGACATATGCAGAACAATCTTCATGTCTGTCCTGAGTGGGTGCACAATGTCTTCTAGGTCACTCATGTAGCCCTCGAGGGCTGAGAAACATTTACACACCTTCTCTAGGTCATGGCAAAAAAGTGACAAGACCCTGTGGACCTGGTCAGCCTATGCAGAGAGGCATTGCACTGCTGTACTGAAGTGAACACATCCCTCAGTGTGGGCTCTGAGTTTTTTCCTTTAATAATGAGGTCCCCAAGCGGATTAGGGAGTGTAGTAGTGGTACTTATAGTAAATGCTGGTTCGCCTCTCAATTCGTGCCTGTTTGTCGGAGAGGCCACTGCTAAGTCCAGTTCATTCAGTTGAGGTTTTGCACCTTCTTACTTAGGGGCTGAGAAAGATAAAGGATCTGTCTCCTGGACTGGACTGGGGTACTGGGCAAACTTCTCTAGTTGAGTAGAAGCTGCCTCTTTTGATTTCTCTTTAGCTGGCAGCCTGCCATGTGTCTGTGCACTGCCAGCGCCATCTTAGATGCTATGTTCAGCAGGGCCTGCTCTACTGTTGCACCTGGTCATGGTGGGGGAAAAGAGGAAAGCATGCACGAGGCAGCAGCGTAGGTCGCAAAGCATGCAGAAACAGTCGGTGAGAATGGGTGCCAAATAAACAGGTTCCCTGGCAGGATAAAAGCAGGAGGAAGCACTCCTCTCAAATTTGCGGTCAGCCATGCCCCCCCAATGTCTGGACCTTACTGATCTGGCTTGTCTCCTATCATCGTAGGAATACTAATAAATAAAACTGCAACAAATGATAAACAAAGAATAAAAATAATAAAATAAAGAACTCACTTGCACTCTCTCTGGGGTCGGAAACATCCTAGAATTAGCTATGACATACTTGCGCTACCAAAACTGAAGGGAGGTATAGGTTTGCTGGGCATCTACAAATAATACTTGGCATGTCATCTCACGCAGAAACTCAGAAACTGTCTAATTTGTGCACATATCATATCCGAATAAATAAACCTGAATAAATAAATCTGTACAAGATAAAAAATGTGAAAACATAGTTTTTATTTTATTTATTGTTATATGTTTGCACATTTTTATCTTTGCACAGATATATTTCTTTTCATATGAAACATGCACACCTGAGAGTTGTTTAATTTATTATTTATTTACTTTTACACAAAGTGCTATTTTATTTATTGGATTTATATTTCTATATCACTGGGTGATACGAAACACAGCTGCTAGAGATTTAGGTATTTAAAAAAGATCTTAGCGCATACTTCATACACATTTTTAAAGCTACAATTGTGATTTAATTCTAGCTACATGTTTTTTTTTATTTTATTTTATAGTTTTGAATAGTGTAGAAGATGACCTGTATACCACATTTGTTATTTCTGTATGTGACTCAATTTGGGAGATTTTTCCTTGCTCCCTGTTCTTGTGACACCCATGCTCTCTGGAGCATTAAAAAAAGAAAACTTGAGACCCATCAAATATTAGGTCATTTCACATATCTGTCCATAGTGTGCAAAGCCAGTCTCAGTTCCTACCTTGACCTTGTTTGATTTATTTTGGTCTTGCTCTATTAACTGCTGCATGTGATCTAGATCACTGCTGCTGTCCTCTATTTTGTGATACACAATCCGAGGTTTTGCTTCAGTATTCTTCAAGAATGCTTCCTTACAGTCTTCCCACAATGAGCTGCAATAAAGTTTTAAAACATTAGATAAATTCAAATTCAGTCCATCTGGGCTGGTATACAGTATACAGGCATCTGTGAAGCAAGCTGTTTTTAATCCAGCTCAATCAATATCTACCAATAGGGTGGCTATGGTGGTGCTGTAAAATGCATGTTGCTGCAATTAATCATGAAACATACTATTCACCTTCATCAACCTGCTTTGAGTTCACTTAATTTCAATAAACACTATCATTGCAATCCTGCTTAAGATGTGCCTTATGGATCTCCATTGGCCCAAAAAAGCCCATGTGCATAAAGGTAATAAATTAAATGATGAGAATGACGAATAGGTCAGCTTATTATTTTATATGCAGGCAATGACTCAGAATTATTATTAGTTAGGCCTTTTTGCACATGGGCAACAGTTTCTGACACTCTCTGAAAAGTGATCTGCAGTGCTTTTAAAAGGGGCAGCAGGGCAGTGACCTCTACATGTTCAAGTGGTGATCCTGCCACCTCCTAAATGCAGGTTTTTGGGGGGTTTTTTGTTCTCCTGCCAAAAAGTGACCACGTTAGCAGTCTGTCTTGCTTAAAGCGAAACTTCACCTAAAAGGGGAAGCCAGCTGTTAAGCTGCCAGGTGTCACAGCTGGCTCCCATAGTTAAAATGCCAGCGCCGGGGACCCGAAGACAAATGCAGAACCAGCCCAGGTGAGGACAGCGCTCCTCTTTAAATATTTCTGTAATTCTTTTATGGATTTGTATAAATAAAAAAGAGTATTTTTTGGAAAGTGCTGGTCATTTAATAATTAAACCCTATATATCAATCATAAGCTGGGAGTGCACCTAGGAGTAGTGCAGGCAGGGGTGGACCTACCTGTAATGGGCTTTTCAACATTACTGTATAATGCAAAAGAAAAGTTATAACTTCAAAAACTGTAAGCAACCAACTGCAAGTCAGTTTTTAATGTTCTTAATTACACTAAACAGACAAACAAGATATGTAAATGATATGACTAAATTCACGGCATTGCTCACTGCACCAAGTTATTTAAATAGGCAAGATCTACATATTATTGGACTATTCTATGAATCAATAACATGTGATTCCATTCTCAATTCAATATATCTGTTTTCTGTTTAATACTTTACAGAACGGATATTAAATAGTTTCTATATGCTACTACGGTAATTCTGGGTGAGACAAGATTACAAAGATACAGACTATGAAACATCCACATAATAAAAGACAAACCTGGGCAAGGAGGAACAAATAAAAAATATGACAAGGGAACTCTTTTCAATTTCCCACTTCCGTACAGCAGTGTAATGGTTCTCACATTCTTCAGGGAAATGGACAACTTGAAAGAAATAGCCCAAACTTTCACACATCCTCTGCAGCTTTGGAGAGTATTCCTACAAGTACACAAAAAGATGTAACAGGTGCTCATTCTAGATAAAAAGAGAGTGATGTATACACAGTTGCTGTAGTTTGATTCTTACCCTTAGGAAAATGTCTACTTCAGTCTGAGTATCCTTAGAGTTGATTAGATAACATCGTACAGTGTTGCTCCACACTGCCTGGGAGAAAAGAGGGGTGACTTGTAGCAAGCTAGCTACTGCTACATCCCAATCATCTGCAAAATATGAGAACATAAAACTGGTTAGTGTTTACGCACCAGGCCGACATTATGCTCAAAGTGTGTACAAACGCAAAACTTTTTTTTTTTTTTATTAGGTTTGAATAGAGTGCAGAAGGATTGGAACTGTCAGGTTTTAAATAAGAATTCAGGGATATATATATATTTTTACATAATTGCATTGGCCCATCTTGGACCAATGTACTTATGCATATACCATACATGTGGGATTCCCCTGGAAGCTAGAAATCACAATAGAAGGCACCGCTACTCCAGTGATCTCCACTAGCCTCTGTCTCCCATGCCTAGCAGCTACCCTGAAGCATTGTGAATACAGGAGTTGCTCCTTCGGCACAGGCAACATGCAGAGAATGCTTTTTATTTTTTCAATGAATGCAAAGCATTCTCTTATTAGCTGAGGTGTAGGGCATGACATCACCTCTCAGCCTTTCCATCTCCTCCAATCAGAGAATGCTTTGCATTCACTGAGGACATGAAAAGCATTCTCTGAACAGTGGCCAATGTAGAGCAGGCGACCCCCTGTGTTCACAATTCTGCAGGGCAGACACTCGGCATGGACCCGGAAGCTAGTGCAGATCACTGAAGTAGCAATGTCCAATATAGTGGTTTCCAGCTTTTAGAGCAGGGGTGTCAAACTCAATATCATCATGGGTCGCATCAGCATTATGGTTGCTCTCAAAGGACCATCTAATCTTTAAGACTATACAAATTTATCCAGGTTTTTTTTTCTCAGAGAATAGGTGCAGGAACTCAACCCCCCCCCGCTGGATCACATGAAACTGTGGGTGTGTGTGGTGGAATTGCACTGCAACAGTGAGAGGATCTTAAAAAAGCAATAAATACCAGGACTGCGTTATGTGTGGAGATTAGGGATGCACTATGTACCGAGTGCAGAGTTCAGGGGGTGCACTATGTACCGAGTGCAGAGTTCAGGGGGTGCACTATGTACCGAGTGCAGAGTTCAGGGGGTGCACTATGTACCGAGTGCAGAGTTCAGGTGCATGCTACATAAAGAGTGCAAAGTTCAGCGGTGTGCTGTGTACATGTGTACAGATTGCAGGGTTGAGGGGTGCGCTACATACAGAATGCAGGGTTTAGAGGTTTGCTGTGCACAGTGTGCAGGGCTCAGCTATCTTTCAGAGGCTGTCCACATCTCACTGCATCGCTCCCCCCACCTCTACACACATATCCCTCCCACCCCCAAAAGCTTCCTAGCATCTGACCTACCTGGTCTGGCTCTAGTACCTCCTGGCAGTGCAATAAGCTTATTGGTCAGCATCTATGCACCCAGGCACAGATAGGGATCACAGCGTAGCTTACCACATGATGCCCCATCCCACAATGCTCCTGCATCTTCCTTGTCCCGTGAGTGCAGGGAAGCCAGGGATCTGTGAGAGCTGTTGAGAGGAAAGCTCTCTTTGTAAACACAGAGGGCTTCTGTGTTTGCAAGTGACAGTGGTGAGTAGGGAGCAAAGGGCAAGAGCTGGAGGTGGCGGGAGGTGGTGAGCGCTAACAAAGGTGACAAGAGCTGAAAAAAAAGCCCTGGGAGCAAGGGCCACATGAAATGGCCCAGAGGGCAGGATTCGGCCCGCGGGCCTTATGTTTGAAACGTGTTCTAGAGGGATTTCACAAGTATGTTATATGCATAGTTACATTGGCCCAACCTGAACAAATGTAACTATGTAAAAATATCCATACCTGGAATTCCTCTTGAATTCAATTGGAGGCATTGTTGGAGAGATTCCTTCACTAGGTTTCTCCCAGGACAAGAAAAGAGAGGGGAAATCTCAAACGGCAATACAAACAGGAGTACATTTATTAAAATGAAGTAGGGGAATGCTAGAACCCATGTCAGCTTTTTTTTACTGCCTGCTTCCCCGTTGTAGTTTCCCTCACTGCCTGTCCAGTAAAGGTTGTCCTCGGTGAGTGGACACCTCTCTAATTGAATTCCAGATAGCAGCAAAACCTGGCAGGGGTTCCAAGCTTTCCCCATTCTAAAATGAACTGACTAACTTACTAAATAAATAATGGGCATAGATACACTATAAGGCCCAACTCCAGTTATTTTTTAATAAAATGATCCCTAAGCCAGTGTATAAAATAAAAAAGCAGCTCAGGATGCTGAAGGGGCATCACCACAGTACCACATAATTCAAAGTGTATTGATGCAAAAAGTGGCGCTGAACCACAGAAGATAACCCAGGGTGTCACATTACTTCTGAAAAAAAGAGAAAGCTTAGAAATAGTTAGGCAAAACATATTGCGAAGCACAGATTTGGACTTAAAGTGATATTAAACACACATTGATTCATTTACATTGTCCCTTCGATTTCTGTATATGGATGATGGCAATGTAATTATTTTAATTTAAAAAAATCCAAGTACCTTAATCCTAATCAATATACAGCTGTCACATTACCCAGATCTTTCCCAGCCTGTCTGCTTGGAAACATAAGCAGGTGGAGCTTCTAGTCCTGTGCTGCTAGTCACATGTTCAAAATAAAAAAAATAAAAAAACAAACAGTCTTTGGAATACAGAGTAAAAAAAAAAAAAAAATATATATATATATATATATATATATATATATATATATATATATATATATATATATATATATATATATATTTATATTAATAAACTGTTTTAAATTGTCATACAAATAATAGGATTTTTTAAAACAGCTTACCTGTAAAATCCTTTTCTTTCAAAGGACATCAGGACACAGAGCCACAGTAATTACTGATGGGATTATATAGGTATCACTGGTGATTGGACACTGGTACACCCTATCAGGAAGTTCAACCCCCTATATAATCCCTCCCCTTGCAGGGATACCTCAGTTTTGTAGCCAAGCAATATAGTGTATTAGAAGAGGGGCGGGACCTCTGTGTCCCGTGATGTCCTTCGAAAGAAAAGGATTTTACAGGTAAGCTGTTTTAAAAAATCCCATTTTCTTTCTCGAACATCACGGGACACAGAGCCACAGTAATTACTGATGGGATGTCCCAGAGCAATGCTACCTGAGGGGGGGGGGAGGGTCCCACTGAGAATAAATGAGCTTTTCAAGTAAATTATGAACAGGAAAAGCCTGTGCTGCTTGGAAAGGTTTCAGTGACCCCAAAGCAGAAGAGGATTCTTTAACAGTTTCAGGTACGGGCAACTTAAATGTGGAGCGGACCAATCCAGTAAGGATCTGCACTAAGACTTTCTCCTCCTGGGAAGTCGCAGAGGGCCCCTCTCCACCTGATTCCTCCGAAGAGGAATCATCCGTCCCATCCCAATCCTCTGAAAGGGATTCCTCTCCTTTATCCCAGAGCTCCTCTTCCTGAGGGTCTTGGGGAACAGAGGAAGGCCTAGTACGTTTTCTTCCACTGAGTGAAGCTGTAATCACGGCCATTAATCTTTCCTCTAAACCATTAAGGCTCGGTTCACACTGGGGTGACTTGGGATCCGACTTGTACGCCCTCAAGTCGCCCCAAGTCGCCCCAGAAATAGATTCAATGGGAGTGAACGCTAGCGTCTTAATAGACGCTACTGAAGTCGCTCCGACTTCAGAGCGTACTCCCTGTACTACTTTGATCCGACTTGGTAGGCGACCTGTACCATAGAAATCAATGGAAGTCGCCTCCAAGTCGGATCTCTCTGTAAAGTCAAGCGACTTTGCAGGGAAAACCCCTCCCTCCCTCCCAGAGAGCTGATTGCCCTGTGATTGGCCACAGGCGAAGTCGCCTGTCATGGAGGCGACTTCAAGTCGCGTTGTAATTTGCTGAAGTCGCGCTGAAGCCGCGTTGAAGTCGCGGTACAAAGTCGCGCTGAAGTCGTGTTGCCCCAGTGTGAACCGACCCTAATGGTTGAGGAAAAAACCTCTTGTGTAATATATATAGGGGCTGAAGTGCCAGAAGCAGGTGTAGCCCCCGACCCAAACGACTCTCCCTGGCTAGCTGTCCCTGGCCCTTCAGAGGGGGAGGATGCTGCTGACAGGGGGCCCTCAGAACCTGAACGAGATCCCCTAGTGTCTCTGGTTCTTGGGGTGCTTGAACCTCTTCTACCCATAGTGCAAAGCAACAAGGTGTGAGGTATCCAAAATGAACACTGACTGCTGAGCGATGTAGTCTGGCTAAAAGACTTGCTACCCAATGCTCAGTCTGGTGTTACTTAGTAAATGTTGCCTAGGAGAATGCCTGTGTCCCACCTTACATGCGACCGTCAGCTCTGTGTCCCTCCAAAGGCTGTGTGCACCTGTACAGAGTGCCTTTAATAGCCTGCAGCTGGCCTGAGTGGGAGTCTAAGCACCTGTGCTGACGTCCCACCCCCCCTCTACCGCCCCCCCCCCTCGAATTTCGAAAAAACGAGCGCTTCCCGCGCTGGCCGACTCTCCTGAAATACTATGGAGGAAGGCTGGGGGAGGAGGGAGAGAGGCTGGTAGTTAAGAGCCTACCTAAAAAATGGCAATGGCGGTAATGGCGGCCGAGGGAGCGGTGCCCGAGTGGTATAACCTCTTTCTAGACCCCTGCTCTAGCCTGGGGGGAACATTCAATCATGAGAAATCCCCCCATCCATCCTACCTTGGAGCCAGAGCGCTGTGAAAACTTGTGCAGCATGAACACTTGAGACAGACATCAGCATGTGAAGGTATGTGCTCTTGGCAGCCCCCGGTGGTCACAATAGGCATAGCATGCATTTACCTTAAAGGAGAAACCTACTAGAATTAGAAAATTCAGTGGAATCTCCTCTTACCTTATCCAGCCGCAGGGTTCAGTTTACACAGACCCAATCTTTACCTCTCACGGTGGGCTCCGTTTGAAAAAAACGTCAGAGACTGGGGCCCCTACGAATAGGGGGATCCTGCAGTTCTGGGCCTGTAAAGCACCCGGCTAGAAAACCATTTTCTAATATGCGGGGTCCAGCTCTCTAAAAAGAGAAGCTTTACAGGTAAAACCTTGTTTCTTCGGACACGAGGCCCGGGTACCATCCAATTCGGCCTAGAAAGGACACTTTGAATGGATCCGGTCTGCCTGGATTGCCCCAGTATAGAATATAGGATATTCCCTTTGGAGCTCAGCACAGGACATCTTTACACGTCCATCACCTAAGACACTGGCGTAAAAACTGAGGTATTCCTGCAAGGGGAGGGATTATATGGGGGTTGAACTTCCTGATAGGGTGTACCAGTGTCCAATCATCAGTGATACCCTATATAACCCATCAGTAATTACTGTGGCTCTGTTTCCCGTGATGTTCGAAAAAAAAAAATATTTGAAATCAAATCTTTATTATTTTGTGAAAATAGCATGGTGTGGGCCGATTTCTGCCAGTCACAGGCTGGGTCACGCCCCTCCAGCCTGTGTCTTAGAATAAGAGGGAGGTGAAGCCACCAACAGGATGACCTCCCGGAATATACAAATCTTTCAATTTCCCTTCCCTAACCTCCCTCCCCCTTAAAGATGAACTTAACATTTACTGTGCAGCAATTTATATGTCATTACAGTAATATTAAGCTGGTCATTCCAAAGACTAGAAGCTCCTCCTGCTTATGTTTCACTGCAGACAGGCTGGGAAAGAGCTGGAACATGTGACAACTGTATATTGATTAGGAAAAAGGTACTTAGATGTTTTGTTTTTTTATTAAAATAATGACAGTGCTATCATCCACATACAGAAATAGAAGGGGCAATGTAAATTAAACAGTGTTTGTTTAGTATCACTTTAAGGTTGGGTATGTCCTTAGTAGATTGGGATGGCCTGTCACAGAACGTTCCCATATATTATTAATATAACATCTCAGTTGCTCTGGAATATTTTTCAGAATATTTTTGGATATTTCTGAATATCTTTGCACAAATTGGAAAAACTTGATGGTAGTGAACTAAATGTATTGATTAGACATGTGCACACTGAAATATTTTGTTTCGGAATTTCGTTTTCGTCCAAAAAATACATTTATTTAGTTACTCCCGAAATTCGTTTTTATGTATTTCGGTTTTCGTTAAAAATTGCATTCGTCCGAAAATCCTAATTAAGGTCGCATCTGTCATTGAATGCTTATGGTGTCTGTCGAATGTTCAAAGAAGATTCGATGGAGCAGCTAAACTGTGCGACGCCATATAGTTTACCTGCTCCGTCGAATCTTCTTAGAACTTTCAACAGACACCATAAGCCAAAGTACTGTGTACTTGGTTCTAGCTATTTTACTGCTCCTCCTCTTTGGTTACAATCAGCCAATAACATTCATCATCATCATTATTTTTATTTATCTTTCCTCCCCTACGTCAAATCTTTCCTCCCCTACGTTGAATCTTTCCTCCCCTACGTTGAATCTTTCCTCCCCTACGTCGAATCATTTCTCTCTACGTCGAATCTTTCCTCCCCTACGTCGAATCTTTCCTCTCTACGTCGAATCTTTTCTCTATGTAGAATAATCTTGGACTAATAGAACTAAGGTTAGGCACATTCGACCACAGGTTTGATGGACAGATTGTTATTGTCATCATCATGTCGAATCTCCTATCTATATCGAACTGTTGTAGCAACGAAAACGAAAATAAAGCATTTGTTTATGTCGGATCTTTCGTTTTTCGGACTCTGCACTTTCGTTAACGTTTGTTAAAACGATAACGAAAATACCTGAAATTCGGACGAAAATGCATTCGGACAAAAACGAATGCACATGTCTAGTATTGATGCTGTTATTTGTTTGTTTTTTTCTCTTGCTTTTTTTTGCATTTTTTTTTTGTCTATTTGTTATAAAAATAAAACCTGAATAAAAAAAAAAAAGAAAAAAATCTAGCAAAATTTGGCAGAATTGGAATTCATTTAAAGAAAGACAGGACAATTCAGTTAGCAATTGACAAGTTATGTTAAATAAATCGTATTCTCCAAAAGGGAACAAAAAACCCCCACAAAAACAAAATATAAAAAAAAGCTTTTGTTAACATTTCTTCTGGGGAAAAAAATTCAATATTGTCGACCTCTTTATAAATACACACTGTAGATGCACTACAGTGTGGAATAGTAGGAGGGGCAGTGAAAAAGCAGGCAGTTGGCATAGGAGGGGAGAGTGATCACTCTCACAAACAAGGAGCAGATGTTGACAGCACATAAGTCTGTAGTCCAGCAGAGGAAAACTCTGGAAGGGTTGTGACAATGCTGCTCAGGATATGCAGAAGTGGGAGCATTGCCAGGTCATTGCAGGAAATTGGGAGTAGATTATATTTCTGGCAGGATCATCAGGTATATTTTATTAATCACAGCAGTTTTAAAGGAACAGCATGTGGCATGTAATGGAAAGATGTGCCGAATAGGATTCTTGCTATCTTGCCCACACATACCCAATAGATATGGAAAACCATCAAATGGTTTAACTTCAAACACTAAAATATATTTTTTTAGGTTTTAGGTGGACTCAACCTTTAAATATTAGTTCTTAATACTTGCATTGGAATGTAATGTTGTGAATTATTCATTTTAAACTTAAAGCGGGGCGCCGCCGAAAATTTTTTTTTTAAAAGTCAGCAGCTACAAATACTGCAGCTGCTGACTTTTAAAACATGGACACTTACCTGTCCAGGGCGCCCGCGATGTCAGCACCCGAGGCCGAAGCGTCTCTCCGTCCTCGGGTGCTGCCGCCTCCATCTTCGGTAAGGGAATCAGGAAGTTAAGCTGTGCGGCTTCACTTCCCGGTTCCCTACTGCGCATGCGCGAGTCGCGCCGCGCAATAAGGATGCTCCCTGCTGCCTCTGGGACCCGTGTGTTTCCCAGCAGGCAGCGGGGAGGGAGCAGGAAGTGGCGTAAATAACCGCAGATTCTGCGGCTATCTATGCCGGAAGTGGGTACAGATACCTGTAATATACAGGTATCTGTACCCCCCTCCCCCCTGAAAAGGTGCCAACTGTGTCACCGGAGGGGGGGAGGAATCTGATGAGTGGAAGTTCCACTTTTGGGTGGAACTCCACTTTAATAATGAAGCCAAAAGGAACATACAAGACACATTTGAAAAATCTGCCACAATGTATGTAGTCTCCAGGTACAATGGGCACAAGCTTACCTCTGTTTACATTAGCAAATGGTCCTTCAACATCAATAGAACTGTGAGCAAATTCTGGTCCCCGAAAAGACTGCTGAAGCTGCATCATGCTGCCCATGGAGGGCTCACTTCCTAAGGCTCCACTTGTCCAATAGTCACACTGTGTGCCAGGAACTTAACACAAAAAAAATATAAAATTACCTTTTTCTTTAGAGGAATTTTAAAATAGCATTTTTTTATATGAAAAAACAAAAACCTTAAGGCTTGGTTCACATATATGCAAATTGGATTTGTTTTGAACCACATCTGATTTGCATGACATGAATTAAACTGGCTTTCTATAGAGCCAGTTCACATATGTGCAGTGCAGAGGCAGTGCGAATTCACTGCAAATCTTAAAAGAGTGTTGTGCGTTTTTTGCGCACTGCGGTGTGGTTCAGATGTGAATTTCAGGCTATTGCCTTCTGAATTGCACATCCTAATGAGTTTTGAACAAGAAGTCGATCCAAAAAAAAAAAACAGTGTCCCTCCCTTTCCTAGCATTCCAGGCAGTATGCTTTAGAGAGAAGGGTCTGGTATGAAGTTTGGGGGGAACCCAAGCTGTTTTTTTTTATTTTTTTATTGCTGGCAATGTTTTTTTTTTATCCATTTAGCTGTCAGCGGGGAATCTCGTTAACAGCTGATGAGTCATCCGTTGTTAAGAAAATGTCAGTCGGCTTCCAGGCCCGTTCCTTAACAACAAGCTAGGGTTAAAGACGTCGGTGGTCACCGGCTCCAAAACTGAAACGCTCAGCAGCTGCTTATGAAATTTCCCGTGGAAACGGAGGGGAAATTCGCACTGGACATGTGTGAACCTAGCCTAAAGGGTTAGTTAACCTTTACCTAAAAATTGCCTATGCAGATAAGGGGCATCTGTAGATAAAAACAGACTGTGCAGCTCTAACTAAAATTGAATTAATGCCCTTGTTGTAGGTGTAAGCCTATATTAAGGCTTACCTGAAGGTGCTTGAAATATCTCTTAAACTTCCACGGTTAAGGAGATATTTACTAAAATGACCAGCGGCGATGTCATTGGCTCATGCACCCTTTGGAAAGGGCACATCATGCCATTTCTAATAGGGGTCATGCCGTGGGAGTGATGTCACGCGACTCCAGCCAGTCACAGAGCCGGAGTTCGCAGCCCCGGAAGGAAGAGGGGAAAAGATGGAAGCTCCCTGCTCGTGGGGACAACGACGACAGCGCGGGCTTTCGGTGTCAGGTAAGTGACACATAATGGGCTACTATGCGATGCATAGTAGCCCATTATGCTTTACCTTTGCAGGGAAATAAAAGAGGAAGTAAAACCCACCAGGGTTTTACTTCCTCTTTAAGGGCCCATTCATATCAGAAACTGCGCGTCACTTCATTCTTTTTTTCTTTGGGTGCTTATTTGCACTGCAATGCATTGCAGTGCGTTTGTCTACATTTACATGCGCTTGTGCAAGTTTATTTGCACATTTGTGCAAGTTTATTTGCACATTTTTGGTGCATGCTTAAAATGCGCACAAAAAAATGCACCTCTCATTGAAATAAATAAAAAAACACATCAAAAACGCAGCAAGATTGCCTTTTTCATGCGCTTTTTTAATCACATTTCCATGTTTCATAGGTGCATGATCGGAGAAAGGCAACCAGAAACGCACCGAAAACACATATTAATTTTTTCTGCGTTTTTTTCAACGGAGCAGTGTGAAAGGGAACCAAACAATAGATTGTGCAGCCTTCCCATATCTGTACAACACCTAACACAGCTGTGTGGGCATATCTGTATTCAAAGTTGTTTCCTTATATTTTGGAATTCTAATCTTCTTCTATTAAAGTTACCTGTCACATCTGTGTCATTGTCATCGGAATCTGACTCTCCTGGATCGAACACCTGTATCCCCTGAGCTTGTAGTCTCTGAAGTTTGGTTTCAAGGTCTCGCTTGGCTCTAAGCAAATCCTGGATCTCTTTTTCCTTCGTTTCTCTAAAGATCTTTTGGAAAAGTTTATTATTATTCACAAAGCTACAAATGAATTCAACAAAAGCTTACTAAACACAAAAGGACAATTGATAAATGGGTCCGATCGGAATTCGGGGTTAACATTGCACTTGACCACGGAAAGAAAATGTATTATCTTTTTGCAATTCCTCTGAGGATTCAAGTTACAAAGAGTCGATCAGGAAAAGTTTGTGCCCGGCTAGCACCAGGCTGCCTGACCTGTACTGGCATTACCTGTACAATCCCCTATGGGCAGGGCAGCCATTGTGCAACCAGGATCTGCGAGTATTACAGAAAGAGAATCAAAAAGATTGACCCTTTCACCTTATGGCTTTATGGGTCCTTTCCTTAACGCATTAAAATCCTTATACTCTCGAATTAAGAAGATTGATTAGGAAGAAGATCATTGAAGAAAGTCAATTAGTACCATCCTTGGGTTCGACTTTCTGTGAAACATTGAGGAAAACTGGATGATCGTTTGCCCGATTTTCTTATAGTGTGTACCCAGTTTTAAGCTGGCCATACACTACTCAAATTCTAGTTAATGCCTCCTGGTTTGGCTGAAATTCAAACAGTGTTTAGCAAAAGTTGATTGGTTTTATTAACTTTTTGTCGAAGGAGCCTGTTAGAAAACTGTCAACTGAACAGTGACTGGAGCCAATCAGTTGCAGTCACTGTTCAGATATTCAGACTGCCTCCGACACCGGCTGTCACAATACCATAGCCCATCATGGGGTATTCATAGTTACATAGTTGGTGAGGTTAAAAAAGTCCATCAAGTCCAACCTATGTGTGTGATTTTATGTTAATATTACACTGTATATCCCTGTATGTTGTGGTCGTTCAGGTGCTAATAGTTTTTTGAAATTATCGATGCTCCCTGCTGAAACAACTGCCTGTGGAAGAGAATTCCATATCCTTACCGCTCTTACAGTAAAGAACGTTCTACTCAGTTTAAGGTTAAACTGCTTTTCTTCTAATTTCAGTGAATGGCCTCGTGTCTTATTAAATTCCCTTTCGCGGAAAAGTTTTATCCCTATAGTGGGGTCACCAGTACAGTATTTGTACATTGAAATCATATTACCTCTCAAGCGTCTCTTCTCCAGAGAGAAGAAGTTCAGTGCTCGTAACCTTTCCCCATAACTAATGTTCTCCAGTCCCTTTATTAGTTTTGTTGCCCTTCTCTGGACCCTCTCTAGTTCTAGCACACCCTTCCTGAGGACTGGTGCCCAGAACTGGACAGCATACTCTAGGTGCAGCCGGACCAGAGTCTTGTAGAGTGGGAGAATTATCGTTTTATCTCTGGAGCTAATCCCCTTTTTAATCCATACCAATATTCTGTTTACTTTGCTGGCAGCAGCTTGGCATCGCATGCCATTGCTGAGCCTGTCATCTACTAGGACCCCTGGGTCCTTTTCCATCCTAGATTCCCCCAGAGGTTCTTGCAAGGTTTCCACATCCTGCAAAGAAGTTACTGCCCTGCTTAGCTTCGTATCATCCGCAAAAACAGAGATTGAGCTGTTTATCCCATCCTCCAGGTCGTTTATGACTAAATTAAATAGGATTGGTCCCAGCACAGAACCCTGGGGGACCCCACGTTCCACTCCGGACCATTCCGAATACTCTCCATTTATCACTACCCTCTGAACTCGTACCTGTAACCAGTTTTCAATCCATGTACTCACCCTATGGTCCATGCCAACAGACCTTATTTTTGTACAGTAAAGGTTTAAGGGGAACTGTATCAAATGCTTTTGCAAAATCCAGATACACTATGTCTATGGGCCTTCCTTTATCTAGATGACAGCTCACCTCCTCATAGAAGGTTAATAGATTGGTTTGGCAAGAACGATTCTTCATGAATCCATGCTGATTGCTGCTAATGATACCATTGTCATTACTAAAATCTTGTATATAGTCCCTTATCATCCCCTCCAAGAGCTTGCATACAATTGATGTTAGGCTAACTGCTCTGTAATTCCCAGGGATGTATATTGGCCCTTTTTTAAATATTGGTGCTAAATTGGCTTTTTTCCAGTCAGTAGACTGTTCGTAAAAATTAGGAACAATGGTCTGGCAATTACTTGACTGAGTTCCTTAAGGACCCTCGGGTGCAAGCCATCTGGTCCCAGTGACTTATTAGTGTTAGGTTTTTCAAGTCTATTTTAGCAGCCCTGAATGCACCCTTACTTTTTTTGTTGTATTCTTTGTAAAGTAGGAATGCTAATGATGATCCCTCAGCCTTGTATTTTTTGAAGGCCTTCGCCTTTGCTTTTAGAATGCATGTTGGAGTTAAGCCACCCAGGTCTTTTATTAGCTGTTTAAAAAAAATTTCCATTGGGATGCACTGACTAATGTCCTTATTTAATATGCTCTTAAAGCATACCCATTTTTCCTCCGTGTTCTTTGTTCCTAAGATTTTATTCCAATTAGTATCTTCTAGCAAGGACTGTAGTTTAGGGAAGCTCTTTTGAAATTCAGGTGTCTTTGTATTCCTCTTATGGTTCCTATTTGTATTAAAACTAATTGACCTTTGATCGCTGTTTTCTAAATTGGGAAGTCGGCCCAGTTCTCCAGGAACCCAAACTCCCCTTTCTACACCAGCTCCTCAGCCACTGGTGTTACTTCCCTAATCTCCCTCTGCCTTTCTGGTGTGGCTCAAGGTACAGGCAGTATTTCTGAGAATACTATCTTGGAGGTCCTTTTCCTCAATTTAGCTCCTAAGTCCCTAAAATTGTTTTTTTAGGACACTCCATCTTCCTCTGACTTTGTCATTGGTGGCAACGTGCACCATGACAGTCATCTGCACTGTTAACGTGGGTAAAGCAAAGTAATATATTAGATGCTGTTAGAAATCCATTTGTGTATGGCAAGCTTTAGAAAACCTGCCCTGAACATTACAGTTGTTCACCGAGATAAGCTGTTTTGGCCTGTGGTGCTTGTCTTCTTCCCCACACCTATTCAGAGATATAACCTTACAGAAGAGGTGACTCTACCAGTTTATAGAACATTCAGAAGCTTTGCTGCCCTGAAGGGGGTGGGTTCGCGCCTTATCTTTTGGGCAGCCTTAGGCATATTTAAATTATTAAAAAAAATATGGGATCAGACACTTTTGACTTCTTTTGATAGGGGCAGGCTCTCAGGAAGTCACCCTCATATAGTAAATCACTAACCTTAACCTGATCTCTTGCCCTGCATATTTGTCCCAGGTCAATAAATAACTAGACAGTAAACCAGAATAAGGATTACCACCCTAGATCCCTTATCCTTAAAAAAATATAAAGTCAGCATGATGGTTCTTATATTTCCATTAATCAGCTTAGAATTTTTCCTAAGGGATTTCTATTTTTTTAACAAACAGCTTTACTTTTGTAAGCATATATCACTGATAAAATGTAGCCAGTTACAGTGACTTGAAAAAGTATTCACACCCCTTGAAATTTTCCACATTTTGTCATGTTACAACCAAAAAGGTAAATGTATTTGATTGGGATTTTGTGTGATAGATCAACACAAAGTGGCACATAATAGTGAAATGGAAAGAAAATGATAAATGGTTTTCAAATTTTATTACAAATAAATATGTGAAAAGTGTGCCATGCATTTGTATTCAGCCCCCTTTACTCTGATACCCCCAACTAAAATATTGTGGAGCCCATTGCCTTCAGAAGTCACCTAATTAGTAAATGGAGACCACCTGTGTGCAATTTACTTTCAGTATAAATACAGCTGTTCTGTGAAGCTCTCAGAGGTTTGTTAGAGAACCTTAGTGAACAAACAGCATCATGAAGGCCAAGGAACACACCAGACAGGTCAGGTATAAAAGTTGTGGAGAAGTTTAAAGCAGGGTTAAGTTATAGAAAAATATCCTAAGCTTTGAACATCTCATGGACCACTGTTCAATCCATCATACGAAAATTGAAAAAAAAAAAATAAAAGGAGTATGCCACAACTGCAAACCTACCAAGACATGGCCGTCCACCTAAACTGACAAGCCAGGCAATGAGAGCATTGATCAGAGAAGCAGCCAAGGGCCCATGGTAACTCTGGAGGCACTGCAGAGATCCACAGCTCAGGTGGGAGAATCTGTCCACAGGACAACTATTAGTCGTGCACTCCACAAATCTGGCCTTTATAGAAGAGTGGCAAGAAGAAAGCCATTGCTGAAAGAATAATAAGCAATAATAAGTCCTGTTTGCAGTTTGCAAGTAGCCATGTTGGGGACACAGCAAACATGTGAAAGAAGGTCCTCTGGTCAGATAAGACCAAAATTTAACTTTTTGGCCTAAAAGCAAAACGCTATGTGTGGCGGAAAACTAACACTGCACATCACCCTGAAACATGGTGGTGGCAGCCTCGTGTTGTGGGGATGATTTTCTTCAGCAGGGACAGGGAAGCTGGTGAGAGTTGATGGGAAGATGGATGGAGCCAAATACAGGGCAAAACAAGAAAACCTGTTAGAGAGTCTGCTAAAGACTTGAGACTGGGGCAGAGGTTCACCTTCCAACAGGACAACTACCCTAAACATACAGCCAGAGCTACAATGGAATGGTTTAGATCAAAGCATATTCATGTGTTAGAATGGCCCAGTCAAGGTCCAGACCTAAATCCAATTGAGAGTCTGTGGCAAGACTTGAAAATTGCTGTTCACAGATGCTCTCCATCCAATCTGACAGAGCTTGAGCTATTTTGCAAAGAATGGTCAAAAATGACACTCTCTATAGATGTGCAAAGCTGGTAGAGACATACCCAAAAAGACTTGCAGCTGTAATTGCAGTGAAATCTGGTTCTACAAAGTATTGACTCGGGGGGGCTGAATACAAACACACTTTTTAGATATTTATTTGTAAAAAAAAAAAAAAAATTAAATAACATTTATCATTTTCCTTCCACTTTACAATTATGTGTCACTTTGTGTTGGTCTATCACATAAAATCCCAATAAAATACATTTAAGTTTTTGGTTGTAACATGACAAAATGTGGAACATTTCAAGGGGTATAAATACTTTTTCAACGCACTGTACTTTTACAAAATGATTTGTATGTGCAGTCAGTATCAGCAATTCATTGGTAGGGCTTATACCTTAAACTGTCTTTTCACTTTATCTCTATCATGTTCAAAAGTAGCAGCTCTCTCCATAGCTTGATATTTAGCTTCAACTGCACTCTCCTTCTCTCGGAGGATCTTCTGATATGTCTTCTGAAGAGCCTACAGTAAACCAAACAACAAATACAGAATAAAGTCTACATTACATATTTTGTTCACAGAAAAAAAAATTAAATAAATAAAACATATATATTTTATTACGGTGCAAACGTTTTAGGCAGGTGTAAAGAAATGTAAAGTAAAAATGCTTTCAGAAATATATATTTTAATTGTTTATTTTCATCAATTTACAAAAAAAATGCAAAGTGAGTGGATAGAAGATAAATCTAAGTACCCTTTAGCTGCAAACGCTCAAAAGCTTAAATTCTTACACTTGCACAAAGTCAGATATTTTGTAGGATTAGAGTCAGGTGTATGATGAACCAATTATACCAAGCCAATGCTTATGATCATGAAGTTCATATGTAGATTGAAAACACAGTCAATAAATGAAACAGGAACAGCTGTGTTGGAGGCTTGAAACTGGGTGAGGAACAGCCAAACTCTGCTACTAAGTTGAGGTTGTGAAATACAGTTTCATGTCACAGGTCATACACCATAACAAGACTGAGCACACAAGGTAGTTATACTGCATCAGCAAGGTCTCTCCCAGGTAAAGATTTCAAAGCAGACTGGGGTTTCAAGATGTGCTGTCTAAGCTCTTTTGAAGAAGCACAAAGAATTGGACAACGTTGAGGGCTGTAGATGCAGTGGTCATGTCGGCCAAGGAAAACTCAGTGCAGCAGATGAAAGACACATCGTGCTAGATTCCCTTCAACATAGGAAGATGTCCAGCAGTTCCATCAGCACTGGCAGAAACCAGTGGGACCCAGGTACACCCATCTACTGTCTGGAGAAGTGGCCAGAAGTGGTCTTCATGGTAGAATTGAAGCCAAAAGCCATACCTCTGACATGGAAACAAGGATAAGTGACCCAACTATACACAAAAACATAGGAACTGGGGTGCAGAAAAATGATGGGCCTCATTGGTACAATAATGAGTGTCTGCAGGCAACAGTCAAGTATGGTGGAGGTTCCTTGCAAGTTTGGGGCTGCATTTCTGCAAATGGAATTGTAAATTCTGTCAATGGTGTCCTCAATGCTGAGAAAAACAGGCAGATACTTATCCATCATGCTATACCATCAGGGAGGCATGTGATTGGCCCCAAATTTATTCTGCAACAGGACAATGACCCCAAACATACAATTGAAGAACTATCCTCAGCGTAAATAAGAACAAGGAGTCCTGGAAGTGATGGTTTGGCTCCAACACAGCCCTAATCTCAGTATCATCAAATCTGCCTGGGATTATATGAAGTGACAGAAGGATCTGAGGCAGCCTACATCCACAGAAGATCTGTAGTTAGTTCTCCAAGATGTTTGTAACAACCTCCATGCTGAGTTCCTTCAAAAACTGTGCGCAAGTCTACCTAGAAGATATGATGCTGTTTTAAATGCAAAGGGTGATCACACCAAAATAATGATTTGATTTGATGGGGATTTCTCTTCTGTTCATTTCCTTTTTATTTTTTTACTCATTTTGTTAACTAATAAAAATAAACTATTAAAAGAAATGTATTTGTTTATGCAAATAAAGAAAAATTAAAAGGAATAAATCACCAAGGTAAATGAAGCATCGGTCCGATGCTGCATCTGTCGCCCGCCGCCTCTGCACTGAAAAATGAGCGATCAAATATCGCTGATCGCTTAGTTCTCCCTTCCACTCTGAGCAGAGAGCGGAGAGTGTCACTAGAGCACTGGGCTGTAGAGGGGATGGAAACGGCAGGCTCAGGCTCTCAGCGGCGCTAACAGGCTGAGCCAGCTGCCGCTCCAGGTATCATGGTGGCTCACGACTGTAAAATTGGGATCGATCCAGAGCCTGGACCAACTGAATGGTATCAGCCGACAGCAGACTTTAGCCCGCTGTTCAATTGCTTGGTAACATAAACTGCTAATCAGCCATTTACAAGGCAGCAACTCAATGCATTTAGACATCTAGATGCAGTGAAGACGATTTGCTGAAGTTCAAACCGAGCATCAGAATGGGGAAGAAGGGGGATTTAAGCGACTTTGAATGTGGCAGGCTGGTCTGAGTATTTCAAAAACTGCTGATCTACTGGGATTTTCAAATACAACCATCTCAAAAGGTTTACAGAGAATGGTCCGAAAAAAGAGAAAATATCCAGTGAGCAGTAGTTGTGTGGACGAAAATGCCTTGTTGATGTCAGAGGCCAGAGGAGAATAAGCAGACTGGTTCGAGATGATAGAAAGGCAACAGTAACTTGCTACAACCAAGGTGTGCAGAATACCACCTCTGAATGCACAACACATTGAACCTTGAAGCAGATGGGCTACAGCAGTAAAAGACCACACCGGGTGACATTTCTGTCAGCTAAGAACAGGAAACTGAGGCTACAATTCGCACAGGCTCAAAATTGACCAATAGAAGATTGGAAAAACATTGCCTGGTCTCATGACTCTCGATTTCAACTGCGACATTCAGATGGTAGGGTCAGAATTTGGCATAAACAACATGGAAGCATGGATCCATCCTGCCTTGTATCAACGATTCAGGCTGGTGGTGGTGGTGTAATGGTGTGGGGGATATTTTCTTGCCACACTTTGGGCCCCTTAGTATCAACTGAGCTTCGTTTAAACACCACGGCCTACCTGAGTATTGTTGCTGACCATGTCCATCCCTTTATGACTACAGTGTACCCATTTTCTGGTGGCTCCTTCCAGCAGGATAATGCACCATGTCACAAAGCTCAAATTATCTTAAACTGGTTTCTTGAACATGACAATGAGTTCACTGTACTCCAATGGCCTCCAAAGTCACCAGATCTCAATCCAATAGAGCACCTTTGGGATGTGGTGGAACAGGAGATTTGCATCATGGATGTGCAGCCGACAAATCTGCAGCAACTGCGTGATGCTATCATGTTAATATGGAACAAAATCTCTGAGGAATGTTTCTAACACCTTGTTGAATCTATGCCACGAAAAAGTAAAGGCAGTTCCATAGGCAAAAGGGGTCCAACCCAATATTAGCAAGGTGTACCTAATAAAGTGGCCAGTGAGTGTTTATATTACATCTGAATCTAGGCCATTGCATATTTGATCACTTAAAGTAATGTAGTTAAAAGTTAAATGGGAACTAAACCCTCCTATCCTTTTCAGCCAAGGAAGCTGCCATCTTAGCCTCTGTTTGATCTGCAATGGCCATGGAGCTACACGTGATTAGTTATGACTCCAGCCATTTGATGGTTTGACAGTTTGGTTAAGAGTACAAACAAATGTGACAGTTAGCATTCCTGGCATGTAACGGTTTTTTAAAACAATTAAAATCGATGACTTTAGTTACGCTTTAAGAACTTACAAGTCACTGGCATATTTCAAAAGTTACTGTACCTTAGTAACTGCACAACCCACATGAGAGGTTTCACAAGCTTTGCCCACATTTGTACATTCAGAGTTATAGTCATGCTTAAAAAGGACCCTCATCTGTAGAAACACCTATTTCATCAATAAGTTTGAAAAGTTATGTAATGTTCTAATATACCATATTTGCCAAAAACAGCTATTGTAGCCCTCTGCTCATAATAATATAAGATAGGGGGGCGTGACCGGAAGCCAAGCTAGATGGCAGCCTGATTCACTAGCTCCACAGGCCCACAGCGAAAAAGGCAATAATAGGGGCAATTACCTCAATATATATGGGAAAGTCCAGGACCACCCGCTCCTCTAAACCAAGGGGATCATCCCTACCCCCTCCGGGGACGAACACGGACCTCCGCTCGTTCTTCCAGCGGCCCAGAATGTCCCAGGACGAGGAAGCCAATATGGCGCCGGATGCCTATGCGCCTGCACAGCAGTGCACCGATCGGTCTCCACAACCGACTTCTCCATGGCAGCAGAACCAAGAGGGGCCAGGACAGGAAGGAGCGATCCCCCAAGGAGGCATCCAGCATACAGCAGCGGTGAGTCCTCCACAACGGCCGGATACCCAGACCGAGCGGCAGCAGGGATCTCCGTCCGCCATGCGGCCCGCCTCCCCCTCACATTACACACAATGCTCGGCGGCGTTCCCGAGACTCTTAAGAACAGCCCCAGATACTGACACACAGAGTTTGGAGCCGACATCCCCAGGCTCATCTGAACTGTCCCAGGACTTTCCACCCCTGCCAGGCCCTGCAGACCCCCATCCCAGAGCATATCGATCCCCTGAAGGGGGGAAAGGAGGGCCATGGGCAATGATTGCCACTTCTCCCCCTCCTAAGGCACAGAGACTGTCTCGCTCCAGAGAGCCCAGCACCTCTGGACAACACAAAACCTCAGAGCCTTCATACGCACAGAAAGTGGGCACCCCACTTTCGCACCCAGCAAAGCACCCTCCTGAGGGAACCCCCCTGCAACCACATATGGGGACATGGTCGGGCTCATGGGATCCCCCGGCGCCAGGAGGTCAATCGCATCAGGAAGAAGACGCATTCACTCCACGCACCCCGCCGCGTGGCCCATCTTCACCTCACTACCATAATAGCCCTATGCAGGACCCACTCATGCCACCGCAATGGTTCTCCTATCTGCAAGCTATACCCACAAAAGAAGATTTTAAACAACTAATCGCAGACGTTAAATCCACATGTCGCACAGAAATCCAAGTACTACAGTCTGGACTTAAACATTTGGCAGATCGAATGGAGATGGCAGAGGAGGAAATCCAGGAAACTAAACTGGCGGTCCATAGAACGCAACTTCAGGGCGCAGACCACGGAATAATGATGAGAGATATGCAAAGGCATATAGAAGACCTGGACAACAGGGGGCGCCGTAACAACATCAGAGTGAGAGGTATCCCAGAATCGGAAGGCGCCGAAGACCTGCAAAAGACCCTGCAAATCGTCTTTAACAATCTTATCGGGGAGCCACCAACAAAACACATAGAAATGGACAGAGCCCACAGGGCACTTCGCCCCAAAGGAGCTACCCCTAAACCCAGGGATATTATTTGCAGAATCAGCTCCTACCCGCTTAAAGAGGAAATCATGAGGCAGGCACGCCTAGCACGCAGAGTGATATTCGAGGACGTCCAGATCCAACTATATCCGGACTTATCCTGGCTCACCCTACAAAAACGTAGACTCCTCCAACCCCTACTACAAACCTTACAGAAAGAAGCCATCACCTACCGATGGGGCTTTCCATTTAGCCTCACAGCAAAACACCAGGGCAAATCCGCAATTTTGAGACACCCAGAAGATCTCCGCACGTTTTGTGAAGTATTGGAAATTCCGGCTCCTCAACTACCAGACTGGGATATAGTGGCTACTCCCCCACCGCCACCCACCACATGGCAGAGAGTGCCTCCATCTAACCGACCCAGGAACTCGGACACGCAACGCAAGCCTACTAAGCATAAGGCCCGCTGAACTGAAAACGCAGCGATATCAAGCAAACACGGGACTTGAGCACTTATGCCGCGTACACACGGTCGGACTTTCTATCCTACTTGGTCCGGCACACTTTCCGACGGACTTTGTCCGCCAGGTGCACCGGACTTTAAAACGGACGGACTTGCCCACACACGCCGGGACTTTCCGGCGGGCTAAGTCCGCCCGTCTTTCCGACGGACTTTCGCCGGAGTTCCGGCGGACTTTCAGAATGAACGGACTTGCCCACACACGGCCAAGTCCGTTCATTTTGAACGTGACTCAGGTGCGACGGGACCAGAAAAGGATGTCAATCTTGCCGCTTTTATCGGCGAGATTGACACCTTGCGAGCCCCGTCGCGGGGCATACCAGGCCCTTAGGTCTGGTATGGATTATAAAGGGAACCCCGCTACGCCGAAAAAACGGCGTGGGGTCCCCCCTAAAATCCATACCAGACCCCGATCCGAGCACGCAGCCTGGCCGGTCAGGAAAGGGGGTGGGGATGAGCGAGCGCCCCCCCCCCCTCCTGAACCGTACCAGGCCGCATGCCCTCAACATGGGGGGGGTGGGTGCTTTGGGGGAGGGGGGCGCCCTGCGGGCCCCCCCCACCTCAAAGCACCTTGTCCCCATGTTGATGAGGACAAGGGCCTCTTCCCGACAACCCTGGCCGTTGGTTGTCGGGGTCTGCGGGCGGGGGCTTATCGGAATCTGGGAGCCCCCTTTAATAAGGGGGCCCCCAGATCCCGGCCCCCCACCCTATGTAAATGAGTATGGGGTACATGGTACCCCTACCCATTTACCTAGGAAAAAAGTGTAAGTAATAAAACACACTACACAGGTTTTTAAAATATTTTATTAAACAGCTCCGGGGGGGGGGATCTTCCTCCGGCTTCGGGGGTCTTCTTCCGGCTTCGGGGGTCCCTCCGCTTCATCTTCTCCCGGCGTCCGGTTGGTTCTTCTCCGCTCTCTTCTCCCGGTGTTCCAGTTCTTCGGCCGGCTCCTCTGCTGTGTTCAGGTAGCTCTCTTGCCAGCAGAGGTCCGGACTTCTGAGCTGCTGGGCTTCTTCTCTTCTCTTCTCTTCTCTTCTCTTCCCCCAGATGTTGACACGACGCTCTCTCCGGCTGGACTGGTCTCCGAGGACTGCGTTGTGACTTATATAGGCGGAGACCCCGCCCCCATATGATGTCACAGTCCCTGGGCATGCTGGGACTGTGACGTTTTAGGGGGCGTGGTCGACCACGCCCCCTAAAACGTCACAGTCCCAGCATGCCCAGGGACTGTGACATCATATGGGGGCGGGGTCTCCGCCTATATAAGTCACAACGCAGTCCTCGGAGACCAGTCCAGCCGGAGAGAGCGTCGTGTCAACATCTGGGGGAAGAGAAGAGAAGAGAAGAGAAGAGAAGAAGCCCAGCAGCTCAGAAGTCCGGACCTCTGCTGGCAAGAGAGCTACCTGAACACAGCAGAGGAGCCGGCCGAAGAACTGGAACACCGGGAGAAGAGAGCGGAGAAGAACCAACCGGACGCCGGGAGAAGATGAAGCGGAGGGACCCCCGAAGCCGGAAGAAGACCCCCGAAGCCGGAGGAAGATCCCCCCCCCGGAGCTGTTTAATAAAATATTTTAAAAACCTGTGTAGTGTGTTTTATTACTTACACTTTTTTCCTAGGTAAATGGGTAGGGGTACCATGTACCCCATACTCATTTACATAGGGTGGGGGGCCGGGATCTGGGGGCCCCCTTATTAAAGGGGGCTCCCAGATTCCGATAAGCCCCCGCCCGCAGACCCCGACAACCAACGGCCAGGGTTGTCGGGAAGAGGCCCTTGTCCTCATCAACATGGGGACAAGGTGCTTTGAGGTGGGGGGGGCCCGCAGGGCGCCCCCCTCCCCCAAAGCACCCACCCCCCCATGTTGAGGGCATGCGGCCTGGTACGGTTCAGGAGGGGGGGGGGCGCTCGCTCGTCCCCACCCCCTTTCCTGACCGGCCAGGCTGCGTGCTCGGATCGGGGTCTGGTATGGATTTTAGGGGGGACCCCACGCCGTTTTTTCGGCGTAGCGGGGTTCCCTTTATAATCCATACCAGACCTAAGGGCCTGGTATGCTCCGCGCTCGCCGCAATAGGAAAATTAGTTTTTCCTATTGCAGCAAGCGCGAGATGCAATACCCTGCCCTCGTGTCGTATCTGGTCCGTCGGACCAGCATACACACGAGCGGGCTTTCCGTCGGACCAGCACACACACGAGCGGACTTTCCGCCCGAAACTGAGTCCGACGGAAAGATTTAAAGCTTGTTTCAAATCTAGGTCCGGCGGGCTTTTGGGAAAAAGTCCGCCGGAAAAGTCCGCCGCCGCCTACACACGGGCGGATTGTCCGGCACACTCTGGTCCGCCGGACCAAGTATGCCGGAAAGTCCGACCGTGTGTACGCGGCATTAGGCTCAGTATTTAGGACGGTCCAGACAGCAGTATACCTACTGCTACCCTAGATTAGCATCCTTCAATATGCCCCTATGCCACTTTAGAGCTCGCTATTACGGGCACGACTCAGGAGCTAGGAGATGATAGGCCTTAGATCCATCTCCTATCACCCTCTCACCCCCCCTCTTTTTGTGTTTTTTTTTTCTAGTTAAAAGCAGGTGCACAGTGATAGACTGTGTACGGTTCACAAGATATGGTTGATAGTACACGGGCTCCCGGGGGCGCCTCTCCGCTCGTCCCATTTGGGATGGGGGGGAGGCCCACGCGGGAATCCGTTTTGACCTTGGCCCATTGGCCATTCTAAGCTTGAATGCAAGGTTTATAATGTGTTACTATTATGTATTAACTGTATTCTTCTCTTTCCCCCAGTCCCTTCTTCTTCTATCTCTTTCCAGCCGTCATCCTGCACGCATGGATTTATGCTCGAAACTTCCTGGTCTCCTCCCGGAGGGTGCCCACTCTGAATCTGAGGTCTCGACCCCTAACAAATCTCAACTAGGTAAGAGTTTACCCCCGTATCTTCACCCATCACCACTATGGCCAAGGTATTGTCACTAAATGTACATGGCCTAAACTCCAATAGGAAAAGACATCTGGCACTGAGGGAGTTCAGACAGTCGGGAGCTGATATTATTATGGTCCAAGAGACACATTATATTCGCATTTGCATCCAGATACTACTCCCAAATCTATATAGCATCAGGCACTCATAAAAGGGCTGGAGTGGCGATACTCGTTAAGCGAGGGGCCCCCTTTACCTGCGTGACCCAACATTGTGACCCCCATGGCCACTTCATTATCTTACAGGGGCAGTGGCAAACACAAGACGTGACACTATGTGCATTATATGCTCCGAATACTAGACAAAATAGCTTCCTGTCCAAAGTATATGCACGCATCTTTAGATCTACCCCCGGGGTCCTCATAGTGGGAGGTGATTACAACCTCATTCAATCAGCTGCTGCGGATCGCCAGACGATGGCCCCCCAGGCCCCTTCGTCTAGGGTCCATAGAGACTCGAGACTATTCAGACAAATCACTAGACGATATGCGCTCTTTGACGCATGGAGGGCTCTCTGTCCAGGCGATCGGCAGTATACATTTTACTCGGCCCCCCACTGGACCCACACATGCATCGACTACTTTTTTGTCAATAACCACACTCTCAAACTGACACGCAAGGCACAAATACTTCCGATCTCATGGTCGGACCATGCCCCCATCCTACTCACACTAGACTTAGGCACCCCGGTTCGCAGACCATATAACTGGAGGATGAACACTTTCCTCCTCCAACATCAACCGGCTCTAGTAGAATTAAACTCCACATTAAAATATTATTTTCTAGAGAATTCCAACCAGGAAGTATCACTCCCCACACTTTGGGAAGCCCACAAGGCGGTCCTTCGGGGTAAATGTATAGCGATTTCATCAGCACTAAAAAAAGATGCCACAACAGCAAAACTAAATGCAGAGCAAGAACTTAGAGCTAATGAACACAAATTTCAACTTAATCCCACAATACCTGTCCTAAGAAAAATAATTAAGCTCCGCACAACCCTCCGAGATCTAGCCTTGGGACAGGTAGAAAAGGCTTTAACAAGATTGAAACAAATGTTCTATGATAAGGGAAATAAAGCCCATTCTCTTCTAGCCAATAAATTACGTGAACGTTCCCACATGATCTCTCCACATCAGATAAAAGACAAAGGGGGACAATTACTATCCCACCCGGTAGATATCGCCCGTACTTTCGCAGACTTTTACAAGGAACTTTACAACAATCCTGAGATACCCAACAACCCACCTTCTATAGACCTAACCCACAAAATGAAACAATACCTGGAACAGAGTGGCATTCCCCATCTCCAACCCTCTGATCTGATGACACTCAACGCACAAATCACTGATGAGGAAATAGAACTTACTATAAAGTCCCTCCCACCCCACAAGGCCCCAGGTCCAGACGGCTTCCCGTACGAATACTACAAAACATTTCTCCCTCTTTTACTTCCCCATCTCCGCAGACTGTTTACCGCTTTTCTTAATGACACACCCATTCCCTCAGAGATGCAGAAATCCTTTATCACCATGATCCCTAAACCAGATAAGGACCCCTCCCTTTGCGAATTATAGACCCATTGCAATACTAAACTCAGACATAAAATTTTTTACTAAACTCCTATCCAATCGCCTGAACACGATACTCCCATCACTGATCCACAAAGACCAAGTAGGGTTCGTCCCCTTACGGCAGGCAAGTGATAATACCAGAAAGGTGGTTGACTTGGTGGAAGTGGCGAACAGGGAGGGCACCCCTTCATTACTACTTAGCTTAGATGCTGAGAAAGCTTTTGATCGATTGGGGTGGCCGTTCCTGTTCGCCACACTGGGTCATATGGGCTTTCGGGGACCCTTCCTACGGGCAATCAAACATCTATACTCCAACCCTTCCTCGCAGGTTAGGACCCCCTTTGCAACATCAACGTCATTTACAGTTTCGAACGGTACCAGACATGGATGCCTGCTGTCACCTCTCTTGTTCGCGCTATGTGTGGAACCCCTAGCGGCATCCATTAGGAATAACCGAGATATACGAGGGATTACGGTTAGAGACAGAGAATTTAAAATCTCCCTCTTTGCCGATGATATCATCCTCACCCTGACCCAGCCCCATGTTACCCTCCCGAACCTACATGCAGAATTAGACAGATTCCGCACCATATCAGGGTATAAAATTAACGCCTCTAAATCAGAAGCATTACCCATCAATATCCCCGAGGCTGAGATCACGCTTCTACAATCTAACTTCCAGTACAACTGGAAAACAACCGCCTTGAAGTACTTGGGCACTTATATTACTCCACAATTTAACACACTATATGAAGAAAAACCTTAGTTAGACTTACCGGTGACGGTATTTCTACGAGCCTTTCAGGACAGCACCTTGGAGAGAGCGTAGCTCCACCTCTTAGACAGGAAACACTGCGTGACAACGCCCCTTTAAAAAAGCAGCTGCTTCCACCATGCCGTCAGTTGTTACCGAGAAATCCTCCGACATGCTGGAAAATATAATCAGACAATTACCAGGTCCTATAATTATACTTTACATATGATAACCAAGGGAGGGAAGTAGGCTGCTGTCCTGAAAGGCTCGTAGAAATACCGTCACCGGTAAGTCTAACTAAGGTTTTCTCCCTTCGCCTTTCAGGACAGCACCTTGGAGAGGATAACCGAGAAACTTACTTCAGGGTGGGACTACTGCCTGCAAAACCTTCCTACCAAATGATTGGTCCGAGGCTGATAGTAGATCCAAGCGGTAGTGCCTTATGAAGGTCGAAAAACTGGACCATGTGGCAGCCTTGCAGATTTGCTCAGGAGATGCCCCAGCCCTTTCTGCCCATGATGCCGCCACTGCTCGAGTAGAATGAGGTAATACCCCTTCCGGAGGTTCCAGACCCAAAGATATGTATGCCTCTTTGATGGCCTGCTTTAACCATCTTCCAAGGGTGCTTTTGGAAGCTTTACCTCCTTTGTGAGTACCTTCCATTAAAACAAAGAGTGAGGATGACTTTCTGATTTCCTTTGTTCTTTCCAGATATTTAAGCAGACACCTCCTGACATCAACGGTATGGAAAGCCTCTTCTCCTGCTCCCGAAGGTAAAGGACAAAAAGTAGGGAGAATGATTTCCTGTGTACGGTGAAAAACTGAAGCCACCTTTGGTAGAAATGCTGGATCCGTCCTTAAGACTACCCTATCCTGTAGACATCTCATGAAGGGCTCTTTAATTGAAAGGGCTTGTAACTCACTAATTCTACATGCGGAAGTTACTGCTACCAGTAAAATAGTCTTTAACGTCAAGAAACGTAATGATGCTTCTTCTATGGGTTCAAACGGTGCCATAGTTAGTCCCTGAAGAACTAAAGATAAATCCCATTTGGGAAAACTAACAACAGGACTAGGCTTTACTTTTGCCATTGCCCTAAAAAATCTGATTATTAAAAGGTTCCCCTGACAGGGTTCTTTCCAAAAAAACTGATAAAGCAGCTACCTGCGTCTTGAGCGTACTTGCTGCTAACCCCTTCTCCAATCCCTCTTGAAGAAATTCCAAAACTGAAAATGTGGTACGAAAATCAAAGTTTTTACTGGAACACCAAGAATTATAGATCTTCCAGACTTTAAAGTAAATGTCTCTCGTCACTTTTTTTCTACTTGCAAGAAGGGTAGAAATAAGCTTCTCTGATAAACCCTTCCGTCTTAAGATTTGTTCTTCAGAAACCAAGCTGGTAATCTCCAAGCAGGTTTCACTGAGAGGTTCATCAAGGTTGAAAACCAGGGTCTTTTTGGCCAATAAGGAGCTATTAATATTAGCTCCGTGGACTCCAATCTGAATTTGGCTAACACCTTTGGTATCAGTTGGAACGGGGGAAAAGCGTAGGACAGATGGAAGTCCCATTTGTGAGCTAACGCATCTACTCCGAGAGCTTGATCCTGTCTCTGAAGAGAGAAGAAGTCCACTTGGGGATAACCCCAACTCTTGGAAATCTTTTCGAATAATTCCTGATTGAGAGACCACTCTGCTTCCCTTATTTCTTTCCTGCTGAGGAGATCTGCTAAGGTGTTTTCCGTCCCCTTTAGATGGACTGCTGATAGAGAGGCCACATTGTTCTCTGCCCATCTTAGGATCTGATGCGCTAGACCCATTAGAGTTTTGCTTTTTGTGCCCCCTTGCTTTGTTAAATATAATACTGTCGTCATATTGTCTGACAATATTTGGACATGTTGATTCACTAGAAATTCCTGGAGGGAGAGGAGGCTTAAGTGAACAGCCTTTAACTCTCTCCAATTTGAAGATCTTCTTGCTTCTGGTTTGGTCCAAACTCCCTGAACCGTTTTTTCTTCCAGATGAGCTCCCCATCCCCAGGCGCTGGCATCTGTAGTCAGCCTTCTGGTTACCGGAAAGACCCAAGGAAGCCCTTTTGAAACGTTTCCTAGGTTCCTCCACCACCAGAGAGACCTTTTTGCTCTCGCCCCCAAGTTGAATTTCTTCTCCAGAGGTTCCTGGTATGACCAATTCATCAGGATATCCGATTGCAGAGGACGGGAATGCAACCTGGCCCACTGTACCGAAGGAATTGCTGCTGTCAACAGTCCCAGGGCAGACATGGCTTGTCTTACAGAGATCTCTGCGTTGGATTGAAGTGTTATCAGGGTCAACTGCATCTTCTCTATTTTCTCCTGGGGTAGAAAAATTCTCTGTTCTATCAAGTCTATTTCGTACCCCAGAAACCTTACCCTTTGAGATGGAATTAAGTTTGACTTCTGAAGATTGAGAAGCCATCCCAAACCTCTTAAATGTGTTTGAACTGTCTGTAGGTTGACCTCTACCTGACCCCTTGAGTCTGCAAACAGTAGCAGGTCGTCCAAATAGGGTACTATTGAAATCCCCTTCAGTCTCAGGGGCTCCAAAGATTCCGCCATCACTTTTGTGAATACCCTGGGAGAAGAGGAAAGACCGAAAGGCAGAGCCCGAAACTGCAGGTGCCAAATCTCCCCTCCCCCCAGATTGACTGCAAGACGCAGGAACCTTTGTGATGGGGGCGCTATTGGTATATGGAGATAGGCATCTCTCAAATCGATGGAAGCCATATGACATTTGGGGGTTAGCAAGTTCCTTACTGAGAAAATCGTATCCATCCTGAATTTTTTGTATTTTATGGATCGATTTAGAACCTTTAAATTGAGAATCAGGCGGAACTTTCCTGATGGCTTTTTGACCAGAAAAATGTGGGAGTAAAACCCCTTCCCCTCTTGATCTTTCGGAACCTGGGAAATGACCTTCTGTTGCATCAGTTCCTGTAACAGAGACTTCATGGCCAGAGCCTTTTCCCGATCCTTTGGCAGGTTTGTGATGTAAAACCGACTTGGGGGGCTTTGTGAGAATTCCAATTGATAACCCTTTTTGATTAACCCCAGAACAAAAGGACTCTTTGTTGTTTTTTTCCCAGATTGGTAAGAAGTCCTGAAGTCTCCCCCCTACTAGATGGTCATTGTTTTTTAGGGGTTTGTTCTGGGGTTCTAAAGAGTACCCCACCTCTACCTCTTCCTCTCTGAGAAGACCAGGGTCTCTTCTGTGTGTGGTCCTTTTCCTTATCGGTTTGTCGAAAAGGACGAAAATTTTTCCTCTGCTGTACCGTTTTCTTCTTCTGTGGGAAAGCTTCCTTCTTGTCTGCTGTCCTGTCAAGGACAGTCTCTAGTTCTGGCCTAAACATCAGGTCTCCTGAAAAGGGAATTCCGCACAGTTTTACTTTAGAAGCTGAATCCCCTGACCAGGTCTTTAGCCAGAGTGCTCTTCTTGCTGAGTTAACAAGCGCAGAGGACCTGGCTGACATCCTGATAGATTCTGCAGAGGCATCTGCCATATATTTTATTGCCTTAAGCAGGGTAGGGAAGGACTCCAATAAGTCTTTTCTGGAGGTACCTGCTACAACATGATTTTTAAGTTGCTCTAACCAACACTCCAGATTTCTAGCCACAACCGTAGCCGCCATTGCTGGCTTAAGATTAGCTAGAGATGAGTCCCAGGCTTTCTTCAGTAGCCCATCTGCCCTCTTATCCATAGCATCTTTGAGAATACCCATGTCCTCAAAAGCTAAATCAGTCTTCCTAGATACTTGAGAAAAGGCAGCGTCTATTTTTGGTTTTTTATTCCACAATAGTTCCTCATTCTCCTCAAAAGGAAACCTCCTTTTGAGGGTTTTAGAAAAAAACTGTCCTCTCTCTGGATTCTTCCATTCCTTTTTAATAGTGTCTGTTAACACTTTATGCACAGGGAACACCCTGTGTTTAATTTCCTCCAGCCCCAGGTACATCTTGTCATGCACGGACAGCTGAGCTTTTTCTTCCTGGATCTCCAGGGTAGTATAAATTGCCTTGAGTAATTCATCCACCTCCTCAAGTGACAGCTTATATCTAGATGATCTTGACTCTTCTTCCACCTCCTCCTCCTCAGAATCAATGGTTGAGGGTGGAATGCTTTCCCTTTCCTCCTCCGACTCACTTTCCACCTGTCTGGAAGTGGACTGAGGGAAACTGGAGTGAGAACTCTGCTCTTGGCTGGAACTCTGGCCGTGTTTTACAAGGGAACGCACTGTCCCTAGGGCCTCTGCTAACTCCTTCCTCACAGAAGATAAGAGCTCTTTGCACTCTTGTGAGGATTCTTCTTTTACTAAATCCACAATGCAGGATTTGCACAGTGGTTTGGGCCAAGAGTCCCTTAAAGGATTTTTGCATGAGGGGCACTTTCTCCCTGTTCTCTCTGATTTTGCAGTAGCTTTCTGAAACAGAGAAACAAGAAAAAGCCAGGTCCTTTAGAACTAAGGCTTCAGAGAAAAGTAGTACCTCCAGCCAACACCCTAAGTGCCCAGAGTCTCACTCCTTTGCTGAACTGCTAATGGAAACGGTTACCCCATAGCAGACAGCAGCAGGTTTTGAATAACCACATCAAAGAAAAAACACCCAGTGATATAAAAGGAAAGAGGTGCCACCGCACCTCTCCTACCTGGGCCTGGCCGGGAACCTGGGCGCCTGCATCCGCCATTGCTGCTGACGATTCCGCTGTCTCCATAGTGCAATCCGCAGCTGCTGCACTGTGTACTAGGCTCCATGTGCCAAACAAAAGGAAGTCCCGGCCAGAGGACCCGCCCCTTCCTCCTGCGTTCCAGCAGCAGGAACCAATCGCTGCTACGCCCCGCCGGAAGTATCCGCCCACCGGAACTGACATCACCTGCTGTCCGGGATTCGGCGCCGCCATGCAGAGGCCTGGCATGGACGCTCTTACTGAGCACAACCGCGGCCCCCCGAACACCCCGGGTGGAAAACTTCCGGCAGACCATTACTCCTGTGAGCCGGAGAAGGAAGGGACACCGGAGCACCCTCCTCACGTAAGGGAAGGAGCTGGGTTGGTCTGAGTACCCAAACGTGGAGGTCCTGCCAAAACCCTCTCCTTGGAGAGAGCGCAGCCCCTCTGGTTCCCCAAGCAGTGCTTCCACCATGGCGGAGGAAACACTAAAACTGACGGCATGGTGGAAGCAGCTGCTTTTTAAAGGGGCGTTGTCACGCAGTGTTTCCTGTCTAAGAGGTGGAGCTACGCTCTCTCCAAGGTGCTGTCCTGAAAGGCGAAGGGAGAAACTTCCCTCCTCTCTTCAACACAATTAGATCCCTGTTACTTCAGTGGAAGAAACATCGTATCTCCCTCCAAGTCCGAATCGCCTCCATTAAGATGACCATCCTCCCGAAACTATTATACCTTTTCCAGACACTTCCCATACCCATACCAACTAAACAACTGAAAAAACTGCAGTCAGATCTGCTAGACTTCACTTGGAACTACAAAAGACACAGGATCCCAAGTTCAGTTCTGATGGCGTCGCGCAGTGAGGGGGGCCTAGCTTTCCCAAATATCACTAAATACTATCAGGCTGCGCAACTAAGAGCGGTGGCCTCATGGTTTACTCAAAGATCATACAATAAGTGGACAGAGATTGAGAAATTATGGCTAGCTCCAATACACCCGAACAACCTATTATGGAACGCAGATGCGGATGTGCCTCCCGACCGCTTGCTGGGTCCTATGGCCCTCTTACGGCAGATGTGGCGGAAGATAGCACGACCCAATAAACTGATCTCGGAGAGATCAACTTTAACTTCCTTTGTCTGCAATCCCAGAGTGCCGGATAGTCTCACACACCAGATGTCCCACCCCTGGTCCTCTAGAAACCTATTCCACTTCGGAAGTATAGTAGATCTCAGATCCCGTAGATTGCTGCCTTTCTCAGACTTGCAGACCAAATATGACCTACCGAGGCAAGCATTTTATGGGTACCTACAAATACGACACTACGCACTAACCATAACCCCAAACCTACAATTTTCACCTCCATCCCCCTTTGAGAATATAATTCTAGCAGGCAACACACAGAAGGGTCTCATATCAGGAATCTATAAGATACTGAATGCCTTCCACATAGAGGAGAAAGGGAAGCATCGCTACATGCTCAAATGGGAGAAGATTCTCAATGAAGAACTCCCATTGGAGCTGTGGCAGATAATATGGAACCAAGCAGCAAAGAGTTCAATATGCACGCTTTATAAAGAAAATTCATATAAAATTCTTTGCTTCTGGTACATGACACCAGATGTACTTCATTCAATCTTCCCTACAAGCTCTGACAAATGCTGGCATTGCCAGAGAGCAAGAGGCACTTTTATACATATATATTGGACATGCCCAATAATCATCCCATACTGGGAAATGGTTCGGGATCTCCTTTCTCGTATTCTGGATACCGAGGTACAGGAGTCCCCAAAATTTTTCCTACTGGGTCTATCACCACTAAAACTTAGCAAATCCTACAAGAAATTAGTGAGACATATTCTCACTGCGGCACGCTGCCTGGTAGCTCTAAACTGGAAACGTAGTACCCCGCCCTCTCCTGAAGATCTTTACTAGAATTAAAAGATGTTGAACTAATGGAGAAAATGACAGCTAGAATACAAGACAGGCTGGAGGCCCACAACAGAGTTTGGGAACCATGGCACCTCCGGGAGGACACAACATGACCAGGTAATAAATCTAAGCGGATGGCTTACTTCCTTTTTTTTTTTTTTTTTTACTTCTTTCTCTCTACCTTCTCTTTTCCCTTTCTTTCTTTATCCCCCCTAAACCCACACTAATACTGGACCCTCTCTCTTTGGGGGGCTTTACCCCTATGTTTTTCCTCATATCATTATGGAAGAATGTACAACACCTTAATATCAGAAATAAGCTTCCATCTACTTCTTTGTCTCCCAAGGGAATTATTAACAGCGAAACTGTACTGACTATCGGTCTAACATTATAAGCGGTCATACTGGATACTTTATGTGATTTGTCATGCTTCTTGATTTTGTATTGATAATACACTTAATAAAATGTTATTTGAGAAAAAAATAATAGTAATGATAAAAAAATAAAAAAAAATAGTTGCTAGCGATATCGATTTTCATGGAAATGGTTGTCCTGATTCTCATCTAACAAACACATTTTAGGATAGTTCACATTTTTAAATTCCCATCCAACAAAGTTGTTTCTTATGCCGCGTACACACGAGCAGACTTTTCGACCGGACTGGTCCGACGGACCGAGTCCGGCGGACAATCCGATCGTGTGTGGGCTTCATCGGACCTTCAGCGGACTTTTCCAGTCGAAAATCTGACGGACTTTAGATTTGCGTCTTAACTCTAAATCTTTACGTCGTAACTCCGCCAGACCCAGAAATCCGCTCGTTTGCATGCTAGTCCGACGGACAAAAACCGACGTTAGGGCAGCTATTGGCTATTGGCTATCAACTTCCTTATTTTAGTCCGGTGTACGTCATCACATACGAATCCGTCGGACTTTGGTGTGATCATGTGTAGGCAAGTCCGTTCGTTAAAAAGTCAATCGGAAGTCCGTCAAAAGTCAGTCGAAAGTCCCCCGGAATGTCCGTTGGACCAGTCCGGTCGAAAAGTCCGACCGTGTGTACACGGCATTACCTGCTGTAAACATTATTCCAATAATCAGAGTTCCAATCTACTCCCTACCTTGCCTATCATTACCCAACAACAATACTGAAGGCGTCAGAAATATCATGTAGGTGAAATTTCTTAAAAAGAACTTCATTACATCTCTGTTTCGCATTCCATGCCTTGGAATTCTATGCATTCTAACTACCTCTTTTAAAGTCTGCAGGAGATTTACTAAAGCTGGTGCACACAGAACCTGGTACAGCTGTGCATAGTAACCAATCATTTTCTAGGTTTTAGCCCTCAGGCCAGGTTTACACTGGTGCAACAAACGCTCCGACTTTGGGAGCTCATGTCGCATGACGTGTAAAAATCAATGTTTCCCTATGGGAGCCGTCTTAACTGGTCCGACACATGTTGGTCCGACTTTGAAAATGCTCCCTGCACTACTTTGGTCCGACTTTGATCCTACTTCAGCCCATTGACTATCACTGAAGTCGGATCAAAGTCGGATCGCCATCTTGCATGATCCGACTTTGGCATGCAACTTGTGCTCTGATGATCTTGAGGGGGAACTCCGCGCCAAATTTTAAATAAAAAACCGGCATGGGTTCCCCCTCCAAGGGCATACCAGGCCCTTCGGTCTGATATGGATTGTAAGGGGAACCCCCTATGCCGAAAAAACAGCGTGGGGGGGGGGGGGGGGTCGCCCCAAAATCCATACCAGATCCTTATCCGAGGATGCAGCCCGGACGGTTCGGAAGAGGGGTGAGGACAAGCGAGCGCCCCCCTCTTGAACCGTACCAGGCCGCATGCCCTTAACATGGGCAGTGGGTGCTTTGGGGCAGGGGGGCGCCCTGTGCCCCCCCACCCGAAAGCACCTTGTCCCCATGTTGATGAGGACAAGACCTCTTCCCGACAACCCTGGCCGTTGGTTGTCGGGGTCTGCGGGCGGGGGGCTTATCGGAATCCAGGAGCCCCCTAGATCCCGGCCAACCACTCTATGTGAATGAGTATGGGGCACATCGTACCCCTACCCATTCACCTAGGAAAAAAGAGTGTCAATAAAAAAAAAAAAACACACTAGACAGGTTTTTAAAGTAATTTATTAGGCAGCTCCGGGGGTCTTCTTCCGACTAGTGGCATGCAGGCAGTGTATTTGAGATAATATATCTAGGATATATATATCTAGAGATTATATATATATATATATATATATATATATATATATATATATATATATATATATATATATATATATATATATATATATATATATATATATATATATATATATATATATATATATATATATATATACATACATACATACATACATACATACATACACTCTGCATTTAGTGTAGATTAGATATTCAGTGTAGAATCTATATTCAGGCAGTGTAGTATATATAATATAGTGTATTGAAGTGGTTAAGGGAAACCATGCGCCAAAATTAAAAAAAAAAATAAGGCGTGGGGGTCCCCCCAAAAATCCATACCCGGCCCTTCAGGTCTGGAATGGATTTTAAGGGGAACCCTGCTCCAAAATGAAAAGAAAAAAAATGGTGGGGGGGGGTCCCCCCAAAATCCATACCAGACCCTTATCTGAGCATGCAACCTGGCAGGCCACAGGAAATAGGGGGGGACAAGAGAGCGCCCCCCCCTCCTGAACTGTACCAGGCCACATGCCCTCAACAAGGGCCTCATCCCCACAACCTTTGCCCGGTGGTTGTGGGGGTCTGCAGGCAGGGGGCTTATTGGAATCTGGAAGCCCCCTTTAACAAGACCCCCCTGTGTGAATGGGTATAGGATACATTGTACCCCTACCCGTTTACCAAAAAAAGTGTCAAAAAAGTAAAAATGACAGGAGACAGTTTTAGCCAATTCCTTTATTAAAAAAAATAAAATAAATCCCGCGATGTCCATCCATCTTTAATCACGGCGTCGATGGTCCTGAAAAAAGAAATAAAAAAAAACAAAAACGTAAAAACTCCACCTCCATGGCGTCCCCTTGACTGCCGTCTTTTTGTTTTGACAGCTGTTATATAGTCCAGGGAGGGGCCACTCAGTGACGTAAATGGGTGACCCTGCCCCCCGCCGACATCAGCGGGTGGCCCTGCCCTTGGCTATATAACACCTGTCAAAGCAAAAAGACGGCAGTCGCGGGGACGCCTCCCATGAAGGCGGAGTTTTTCTTTTTTTTTTTTTCAGGACCATCAGTGCCATGATTGTAGATGGATGGACATCGCAGGACACTTTTTTTTTTTTTAATAAAGGAATTGTACAAAACTGTCTCCTGTCATTTTTACTTTTTTGACACTTTTATTGGTGAATGAGTAGGGGTACAATGTACCCCATACCCATTCACATAGGGGGGGGGGAATCAGGATAATACTTCATATATCCTACCTTCTATCTTCCATATTGACAGCTCCCTGCCCACTACCACCCTCTTCCATGCTCCATCTGCTAGGTCTTTTTCATTAAGCTTTTTCTTACTATCTTCCTCTTTTATACCTCATGCCTTATATACCCAAGCACATGCAAAGAAAAATTTAAGAAAAAAAAAACATTTTTACTTACATATGATTGGATGATGGAAGCCAGCAAAGCTTACCCTCATGTACTAAGCTATGGAGCAAATGCTCTTGCAGAGTGCAGCTGCATTTGCAAAGTGCACAGTCTAATTGCCTTTAGTAAGTCAATCTCCATGTCTCCTACTTCCTTTTATATATTTTGCCTGCTCTATGCCTATTACCTCCCTCTTAAACACTCTATGCTTCTGACCTCTCTTTGATGGGGAAATTGCATATTTCATATTTCCTTATTTAAAGTTGTCTCACAATGTCTAAGAAAGAAAGCCTCCAATATCCTGATTACCTTAGCTGACTTCATACTAAAGGAATGTCATTGCAAACTGACTAAGGCCCCTTTCACACTTAGGCCCCTTTCACACTTATACGACTTGTCCCACGATTTTGTACTGCAAAATCGTATGACAAGTCATTCTCCATGATTTTCAATGACTACCATTCATATTGGCACGACTTTAAGTCGTGCCGACTTGAAAGTAGTCCCTGCACTACTTTGGTCCAACTTCTATGTGAGTTGTACTCCATAGACCTCAATGTTAAACCCTGAAGTAGCATGCAAATCGTGTCTGAATAATATAGACACGACTTCAGTACGACTTTGTAAGCACAAGCCTGGCTCGCTGATTGGGAAAGGAAAACTTTTTTTTCCTTTCGCGATGAGCGACAGGCAGTGCTGACAGCTGTCTGGTATGAATCCTGAGGGGGAACGCCGCGCCAAGTTTTAAATGAAAAAACCGAGGTGGGTTCCCTCCCAGGGGCATACCGGCCCTTAGGTCTGGTATGGATTGTAAGGGGAACCCCCTACGCTGAAAAATTGGCGTGGAGTCCCCCCCAAAATCCATACCAGACCCTTATCCGAGCACGCAGCCCGGCCGGTCAGGAATGGGGGTGGGGACGAGCGAGCGCCCCCCCCCCTCCTGGACCGTACCAGGCCGCATGCCCTCAACATGGGGGGGTGGGTGCTTTGGGGCATGGGGGGGAACCCTGCGGGCCCCCCCCACCCCAAAGCACCTTGTCCCCATGTTGATGAGGACAAGGGCCTCTTCCCGACAACCCTGGCCGTTGGTTGTCGGGGTCTGCAGGCGGGGGGCTTATCGGAATCCAGGAGCCCCCTTTAATAAGGGGGCCCCCAGATCCCGGCCCCCCACCCTATGTGAATGAGTATGGGGTACATGGTACCCCTACCCATTCACCTAGGCAAAAAAGTGTGAATAAAAAAAACACAGTACACAGGTTTTTAAAGTAATTTATTAGGCAGCTCCGGGGTCTTCTTCCGACTTCGGGGGTCTTCTTCCGACTTCGGGGGTCTCCTCCCGGTGTCCTGATCTTCTGCCGGCTCCCCTGCTATCTTCTGCAGCTCAATTGCTAGCGGTAGTCCGGACTTCTACCTTCTGCCTTCTTCTTTTCTTCCAGAGATGTTGACACAAAGCTCTCTCCAGCTGGAATGGTCTCTGAACGCTCCGCAATGGACTTATATAGGCGGTGACCCTGCCCCCTTATGAGGTCACTGTCCCGGTGATGACCACGCCTCCTAAAACGTCACAGTCCCAGCATGCCCAGGGACTGTGACGGCATAAGGGGGCGGGGTCACCGCCTATATAAGTCCGTTGCAGAGCGTTCAGAGACCATTGCAGCTGGAGAGAGCGTCGTGTCAACATCTCTGGAAGAGAAGAGGGAAGAAGACGATCCAGAAGTCCGGACCACCGCTGGCAAAAGAGCGGCAGAAGATAGCGGTGGAGCCGGCAGAAGATGCAGACACCGGGAGAAGACGCCGGAGAGACCCCCGAAGTCGGAAGAGGACCCCCGAAGTCGGAAGAAGACCCCCGAAGTCGGAAGAAGACCCCGGAGCTGCCCAATAAATTACTTTAAAAACCTCTGTACTGTGTTTTTTATTGACACTTTTTTGCCTAGGTGAATGGGTAGGGGTACCATGTACCCCATACTCATTCACACAGGGTGGGGGGCCGGGATCTGGGGGCCCCCTTATTAAAGGGGGCTCCCAGATTCCGATAAGCCCCCCGCCCGCAGACCCCGACAACCAACGGCCAGGGTTGTCGGGAAGAGGCCCTTGTCCTCATCAACATGGGGACAAGGTGCTTTGGGTGGGGGCGCTCGCTCGTCCCCACCCCCATTCCTGACCGGCCGGGCTGCATGCTCGGATAAGGGTCTGGTATGGATTTTGGGGGGACCCTCACGCCGATTTTTCGGCGTAGGGGGTTCCCCTTACAATCCATACCAGACCTAAGGGCCTGGTATGCCCCTGGGGGGGAACCCACGCCAGTTTTTTTATTTAAAACTTGGCGTGGAGTTCCCCCTTATGATTCATACCAACTACTGTATGTTTTCATTTGTTAATGCCAAAAATGTGGTAAAGTCGTACAAAGTAGTACTGCTCCCAAATCGCGGTAAAATCACGGCAAAATCGCGGCCGCGAAAACCTTAGTTAGACTTACCGGTGACGGTATTTCTACGAGCCTTTCAGGACAGCACCTTGGAGAGAGAGCGTAGCTCCACCTCTTAGACAGGAAACACTGCGTGACAACGCCCCTTTAAAAAGCAGCTGCTTCCACCATGCCATCAGTTGTTACCGAGAAAATCCTCCGACATGCTGGAAAATATAATCAGACAATTACCAGGTCCTATAATTATACTTTACATATGATAACCAAGGGAGGGAAGTAGGCTGCTGTCCTGAAAGGCTCGTAGAAATACCGTCACCGGTAAGTCTAACTAAGGTTTTCTCCCTTCGCCTTTCAGGACAGCACCTTGGAGAGGATAACCGAGAAACTTACTTCAGGGTGGGACTACTGCCTGCAAAACCTTCCTACCAAATGATTGGTCCGAGGCTGATAGTAGATCCAAGCGGTAGTGCCTTATGAAGGTCGAAAAACTGGACCATGTGGCAGCCTTGCAGATTTGCTCAGGAGATGCCCCAGCCCTTTCTGCCCATGATGCCGCCACTGCTCGAGTAGAATGAGGTAATACCCCTTCCGGAGGTTCCAGACCCAAAGATATGTATGCCTCTTTGATGGCCTGCTTTAACCATCTTCCAAGGGTGCTTTTGGAAGCTTTACCTCCTTTGTGAGTACCTTCCATTAAAACAAAGAGTGAGGATGACTTTCTGATTTCCTTTGTTCTTTCCAGATATTTAAGCAGGCACCTCCTGACATCAAGGGTATGGAAAGCTTCTTCTCCTGCTCCCGAAGGTAAAGGACAAAAAGTAGGGAGAATGATTTCCTGTGTACGGTGAAAAACTGAAGCCACCTTTGGTAGAAATGCTGGATCCGTCCTTAAGACTACCCTATCCTGTAGACATCTCATGAAGGGCTCTTTAATTGAAAGGGCTTGTAACTCACTAATTCTACGTGCGGAAGTTACTGCTACCAATAAAATAGTCTTTAACGTCAAGAAACGTAATGATGCTTCTTCTATGGGTTCAAACGGTGCCCTAGTTAGGCCCTGAAGAACTAAAGATAAATCCCATTTGGGAAAACTAACAACAGGTCTAGGCTTTACTTTTGCCATTGCCCTAAAAAATCTGATTATTAAAAGGTTCCCCTGACAGGGTTCTTTCCAAAAAAACTAGTAAAGCAGCTACCTGCGTCTTGAGCGTACTTGCTGCTAACCCCTTCTCCAATCCCTCTTGAAGAAATTCCAAAACTGAAAATGTGGTACGAAAATCAAAGTTTTTACTGGAACACCAAGAATTATAGATCTTCCAGACTTTAAAGTAAATGTCTCTCGTCACTTTTTTTCTACTTGCAAGAAGGGTAGAAATAAGCCTCTCTGATAAACCCTTCCGTCTTAAGATTTGTTCTTCAGAAACCAAGCTGTTAGTTTGAGGTAAGCTGGATCTGGATGGAGAATTCGGCCCTGACTCAACAGGTCTGCCCTGATTGGTAATCTCCAAGCAGGTTTCACTGAGAGGTTCATCAAGGTTGAAAACCAGGGTCTTTTTGGCCAATAAGGAGCTATTAATATTAGCTCCGTGGACTCCAATCTGAATTTGGCTAACACCTTTGGTATCAGTTGGAACGGGGGAAAAGCGTAGGACAGATGGAAGTCCCATTTGTGAGCTAACGCATCTACTCCGAGAGCTTGATCCTGTCTCTGAAGAGAGAAGAAGACTGGTATTTTTGCATTTTCCTCTTTTGCAAAGAGGTCCACTTGGGGATGACCCCAACTCTTGGAAATCTTTTCGAATAATTCCTGATTGAGAGACCACTCTGCTTCCCTTATTTCTTTCCTGCTGAGGAGATCTGCTAAGGTGTTTTCCGTCCCCTTTAGATGGACTGCTGATAGAGAGGCCACATTGTTCTCTGCCCATCTTAGGATCTGATGCGCTAGACCCATTAGGGTTTTGCTTTTTGTGCCCCCTTGCTTTGTTAAATATAATACTGTCGTCATATTGTCTGACAATATTTGGACATGTTGATTCACTAGAAATTCCTGGAGGGAGAGGAGGCTTAAGTGAACAGCCTTTAACTCTCTCCAATTTGAAGATCTTCTTGCTTCTGGTTTGGTCCAAACTCCCTGAACCGTTTTTTCTTCCAGGTGAGCTCCCCATCCCAGGCGCTGGCATCTGTAGTCAGCCTTCTGGTTACCGGAAAGACCCAAGGAAGCCCTTTTGAAACGTTTCCTAGGTTCCTCCACCACCAGAGAGACCTTTTTGCTCTTGCCCCCAAGTTGAATTTCTTCTCCAGAGGTTCCTGGTATGACCAATTCATCAGGATATCCGATTGCAGAGGACGGGAATGCAACCTGGCCCACTGTACCGAAGGAATTGCTGCTGTCAACAGACCCAGAGCAGACATGGCTTGTCTTACAGAGATCTCTGCGTTGGATTGAAGTGTTATCAGGGTCAACTGCATCTTCTCTATTTTCTCCTGGGGTAGAAAAATTTTCTGTTCTATCGAGTCTATTTCGTACCCCAGAAACCTTACCCTTTGAGATGGAATTAAGTTTGACTTCTGAAGATTGAGAAGCCATCCCAAACCTCTTAAATGTGTTTGAACTGTCTGTAGGTTGACCTCTACTTGACCCCTTGAGTCTGCAAACAGTAGCAGATCGTCCAAATAGGGTACTATTGAAATCCCCTTCAGTCTCAGGGGCTCCAAAGATTCCGCCATCACTTTTGTGAATACCCTGGGAGAAGAGGAAAGACCGAAAGGCAGAGCCCGAAACTGCAGGTGCCAAATCTCCCCTCCCCCCAGATTGACTGCAAGACGCAGGAACCTTTGTGATGGGGGCGCTATTGGTATATGGAGATAGGCATCTCTCAAGTCGATGGAAGCCATATGACATTTGGGGGTTAGCAAATTCCTTACTGAGAAAATCGTATCCATTCTGAATTTTTTGTATTTTATGGATCGATTTAGGACCTTTAAATTGAGAATCAGGCGGAACTTTCCTGATGGCTTTTTGACCATAAAAATGTGGGAGTAAAACCCCTTCCCCTCTTGATCTTTCGGAACCTGGGAAATGACCTTCTGTTGCATCAGTTCCTGTAACAGAGACTTCATGGCCAGAGCCTTTTCCCGATCCTTTGGCAGGTTTGTGATGTAAAACCGACTTGGGGGGCTTTGTGAGAATTCCAATTGATAACCCTTTTTGACTAACCCCAGAACAAAAGGACTCTTTGTTGTTTTTTCCCAGATTGGTAAGAAGTCCTGTAGTCTCCCCCCTACTAGATGGTCATTGTTTTTTAGGGGTTTGTTCTGGGGTTCTAAAGAGTACCCCACCTCTACCTCTTCCTCTCTGAGAAGACCAGGGTCTCTTCTGTGTGTGGTCCTTTTCCTTATCGGTTTGTCGAAAAGGACGAAAATTTTTCCTCTGCTGTACCGTTTTCTTCTTCTGTGGGAAAGCTTTCTTCTTGTCTGCTGTCCTGTCAAGGACAGTCTCTAGTTCTGGCCCAAACATCAGGTCTCCTGAAAAGGGAATTCCGCACAGTTTTACTTTAGAAGCTGAATCCCCTGACCAGGTCTTTAGCCAGAGTGCTCTTCTTGCTGAGTTAACAAGCGCAGAGGACCTGGCTGACATCCTGATAGATTCTGCAGAGGCATCTGCCATATATTTTACTGCCTTAAGCAGGGTAGGGAAGGACTCCAATAAGTCTTTTCTGGAGGTACCTGCCACAACATGATTTTTAAGTTGCTCTAACCAGCACTCCAGATTCCTAGCCACAACCGTAGCCGCCATTGCTGGCTTAAGATTAGCTAGAGATGAGTCCCAGGCTTTCTTCAGTAGCCCATCTGCCCTCTTATCCATAGCATCTTTGAGAATACCCATGTCCTCAAAAGCTAAATCAGTCTTCCTAGATACTTGAGAAAAGGCAGCGTCTATTTTTGGTTTTTTATTCCACAATAGTTCCTCATTCTCCTCAAAAGGAAACCTCCTTTTGAGGGTTTTAGAAAAAAACTGTCCTCTCTCTGGGTTCTTCCATTCCTTTTTAATAGTGTCTGTTAACACTTTATGCACAGGGAACACCCTGTGTTTAATTTCCTCCAGCCCCAGGTACATCTTATCATGCACAGACAGCTGAGCCTTTTCTTCCTGGATCTCCAGGGTAGTATAAATTGCCTTGAGTAATTCATCCACCTCCTCAAGTGACAGCTTATATCTAGATGATCTTGACTCTTCTTCCACCTCCTCCTCCTCAGAATCAATGGTTGAGGGTGGAATGCTTTCCCTTTCCTCCTCCGACTCACTTTCCACCTGTCTGGAAGTGGACTGAGGGAAACTGGAGTGAGAACTCTGCTCTTGGCTGGAACTCTGGCCGTGCTTTACAAGGGAACGCACTGTCCCTAGGGCCTCTGCTAACTCCTTCCTCACAGAAGATAAGAGTTCTTTGCACTCTTGTGAGGATTCTTCTTTTACTAAATCCACAATGCAGGATTTGCACAGTGGTTTGGGCCAAGAGTCCCTTAAAGGATTTTTGCATGAGGGGCACTTTCTCCCTGTTCTCTCTGATTTGGCAGTAGCTTTCTGAAACAGAGAAACAAGAAAAAACCCAGGTCCTTTAGAACTAAGGCTTCAGAGAAAAGTAGCACCTCCAGCCAACACCCTAAGTGCCCAGAGTCTCACTCCTTTGCTGAACTGCTAATGGAAACTGTTACCCCATAGCAGACAGCAGCAGGTTTTGAATAATCACATCAAAGATAAAACACCCAGTGATATAAAGGAAAGAGGTGCCACCGCACCTCTCCTACCTGGGCCTGGCCGGGAACCTGGGCGCCTGCATCCGCCATTGCTGCTGACGATTCCGCTGTATCCATAGTGCAATCCGCAGCTGCTGCACTGTGTACTAGGCTCCATGTGCCAAACAAAAGGAAGTCCCGGCCAGAGGACCCGCCCCTTCCTCCTGCGTTCCAGCAGCAGGAACCAATCGCTGCTACGCCCCGCCGGAAGTATCCGCCCACCGGAACTGACATCACCTGCTGTCCGGGATTCGGCGCCGCCATGCAGAGGCCTGGCATGGACGCTCTTACTGAGCACAACCGCGGCCCCCCGAACACCCCGGGTGGAAAACTTCCGGCAGACCATTACTCCTGTGAGCCGGAGAAGGAAGGGACACCGGAGCACCCTCCTCACGTAAGGGAAGGAGCTGGGTTGGTCTGAATATCCAAACATGGAGGTCCTGCCAAAACCCTCTCCTTGGAGAGAGCGCAGCCCCTCTGGTTCCCCAAGCAGTGCTTCCACCATGGCGGAGGAAACACTAAAACTGATGGCATGGTGGAAGCAGCTGCTTTTTAAAGGGGCGTTGTCACGCAGTGTTTCCTGTCTAAGAGGTGGAGCTACGCTCTCTCTCCAAGGTGCTGTCCTGAAAGGCGAAGGGAGAAATCGCAGCAAAATCGCGCGACTTTGAAGTCGTATAAGTGTGATAGGGGCCTAAGTCTTTAAAAGGTCATATTGTTGCTTGCAGTGGAGGTTGACCATTTCCTTACATTCAAGTCCTATATATACACACACACTAAATCTAGAACCCCTACACCTCTTATTCCTGCTACCATCCTCTATTCCATGTCTTAAATACAGTTGTTTAATGCTTATAGACATTAAGCACTCAACAGACCTAAATGCACCAGGAAAGTGTCCATGTGTATGGATAACTGCATCCACCATAGACAGCAGCTATTCTTTCAGTGGAGGCTTGCACATATTGTAAGTAGGAGGACTAAATGTAGAACCATTGAGAGGGCCATGAGCATGGAAATAAGAAGAGTACAAGTCCTATGTCTTCTGAGGCTGTAATGTCAACCCAAAAAGTAAGTCTGTTGTCCTCAGATACCCCACTCAATCCAAAATATGAACTATTTGTTGTCCTACCTGCAGCTCTGCTCTCAGTCTTTTATTTTCCTCATCCAGTTTCACCTCTTTCTTCTGCATAGAAGCAATCTCATTATTCTTGCTGACCCGAAAGATCTCATATTCCTTTTTCAGGCGTTCATATTCAGCAGCATACTCAAGGTCCACTGATGCAGTGGATTTAAAACTAGCCCCAATCACCCTTGGTCCACGTCTGAAAGAACTGCGTAGAAGGCGTGCCTTGGGCTTTACCTCCACAGGAATCTCACAAGCTTCTCCCCCTCCACCGCCATATGTATCTTCTATCACTTCTCCAGGGCTGACCATGGACGATGCTGTCCCCATGATGAGGTTTGTAAAGATTTAGGAAACACTGCTACCTCTCCATCATCATGAATTCTGGAAGACACAATTATACAAAATTATCCATTGTTATGGATCACTGCTTTATGTACTATTATATCCCACTGCTTTGGATTTCAGCCAACCCATTTTGCCCATAACAACTTTAAAAAATGATGTTCTTTAGCAAGGAACATACATTCCATATTAATAATAATGCTACCAAAATGAGCATGTGGTGTATATTGTCTCCAGCATTGCTCTTGTTTCTTCTTGCTGGAGGCTGCCATTTTTCTGAAGCTCAGAGCCCCTGAACAGCAGTAAATCATAAAGCAGAACTAAACCCATCGATTTACCAGTTTCAAAAAACAGTTACATTCCTGGAATGTTGAAAATGCAAACTGCCACATTTTATTGTGTCCTCAACCAAACTGTCAAACCATCAAATGGCTGGTGTCATAACTGATCACATGTGCGGCACCATGGCAGTTGCAGTTCAAACAGAAGCAGCTTCCTTGGCTGTAAGGCTGCTTTCACACTGGGGCGGGGGGGGGGGGGGGCGTTGATGGTAAAACATTGCAAGTTTTAGCGGCGCTTTACCGTTGTTTTAACAGTGCTATTTTACCAATAGCAGGGCGCTTTTAACCCCTGCTAGCGGCCGCATAAAGGGTTAAATGCGCCCGTGTAGCGCCGCTGCCAAATCGCTTTGCAGGCGCATCGGCAGCAGTGCCCATTCATTTCAATGGGTAGGAGCGGTGGAGGAGCAGTGTATACACCGCCCCAAAGATGCTGCTTGCAGGACTTTTTTTAACATCCTGCCAGCGCAGCGCCACAGTGTGAAAGCACTCGGCTTTCACACTGGGACTGCAGGGGAGATGTTTTTCAGGCGCTTTACAGGCTCTATTTTTAGCCTAAAAGCGCCTGAAAAATGCCCTAGTGTGAAAGGGGTCTAAAGAATAGGAGGGTTTAATTCCACCTTGAGGCTGTCAGCAGATCGCCCTCTACGAACCCAGCAGTGTCTAAAAATGCCTAAAATGGGAAAGCAACTGAGCATGTGCAGAGCAGGGTGAAACTGTGTATTAGTGGATTTTAAGCTCTTGCCGTCCAGCCCATAGCAGTTTTACTTTTACAGGGCGGCAGCTCTGTGCGCTGGATAAGTATATACGCGATTCCGGACTTCCACCTGCAGGGGGCGCGTGCACGTCTTCCGGCACCCGCTGATCATCTGTAAACTACACAGAACAGGGATCTGCCTATGTAAAAACAAGGCAGATCCCCGTTCTGACAAAGTGGGGGGGTGGATTCTGTGTTCCTGCAAAGCAGGGACTAAAATCCATTACTTTCCCTAGTAAAAGCAGCACACATAGTAAACACAAACACTAGCTAGGCACACAGTTAACCTCTTGATTGCCCTAGATGTTTAACCTCTTCCCAGCCAGTGTCATTAGTACAGTGACAGTGCAAATTTTTAGCACTGATCATTGTATTAGTGTCACTGGTTCCCGCAAGGTGTCAAAAGTGTCAGAATGTCCACCGCAATATCGCAGTCCTGCTATAAGTTGTTGATCACTGCCATTACTAGTATGAAAAAATTAAAATAAATAAAAATTCCAGTATATATTCCCATAGTTTGCAGATGCTATAACGTTTGTGTAAACCAATAAATATACGTTTATTGGGATTTTTTACCAAACAAATGTAGCAGAATACATATTGGCCTAAATTTATAAAGAAATTAGATTTAAATTTTTTATTGCATGTGTTTTATAGCAGAAAGTAAAAATTATGTTTTTTTTTTGTTTTGTTTTTTAATTTGTCTGTTTTTTTGTTTATATTGCAAAAAAAAAAAAAAAAAAAAAAAAAAAACGCAGTGGTGATGAAATACCACCAAAAGAAAGCTCTATTTGTGGGAAAAAAATGACATACATTTTATTTGGGTACAGTGTCGCATAACCGCGCAGGTTTCAGTTAGCCTGGGTTCACACACATATGTGATGTCAGACATTGCGTGCGATTCTCACCGCATTGCTGTGCACATCACATGCGATGTCTGTGCGAATGCGAGTTCAGCCATACAGTTGTATGGCTGAACTCGCATTGGATTTGCACGAAAATAGTACAGGAACCCCCCCGCACTGGAATCGGATCGCATGGGTGTTCACACCCATATGCGATCCGATTCCTGTCCGAATTCACAGTTCGCACTGCAATCTGTGAAAACCGATTTGGGGGATGTCATTGAGCCCAGGTTCACACTAGTGCGAACACAGACATCGCATGTGATTCACACCCACACTGCCGTGCCGATCGCATGCAATATCTGTGCAATGCGAGTTCAGCCATACAGTTTTGGATTTGCACGAAAATAGTGCAGGGACCTTTTTTTGTCCCGCACTGGAATCGGATCGCATGGGTGTTCTCACCTATGCGATTTGATTCTTGTGCAAGTTTACAGTTCGCACTGCGATCTGTGAACCAATCTGGGGGTGTCATTACCATTATCTTGACACCCGCAGTGGTTCGCAGAGGGCAGTGTGAACTGCCTGCGGGAGAGATGCGATGCGGGAACCGGAGCTGTAATCACGCTGGTTCCCGCATTGCATATGTGTGAACCAGGGCTAATGCCATGTACACACGACCAGGCTTTTCGACGGAGTTCCAACGAAACGGACTTGCCTACACACTAAAGTCCGATTGTTTCAAACGTGATGACATACGACCGGACTAGGATAAGGAAGTTCATAGCCAGTAGCCAATAGCTGCCCTAGCGTCCTTTTTTGTCCGTCGGACTAGCATACAGACGAACTGATTTTTCGATCGGACTCGAGTCCGTCGGAAAGATTTGAAACATGTTCTATTGTTAAAGTCTGACAGATTTTTCGACAGAAAAGGCCCGATGAAGCCCACACACGATCGAATTGTCCGATGGATTCGTTCCGCCGGACCCGCTCGATCGTGTGTACACGGCATAAGACCTCTTTTACACCGGGGTGCTTTTCAGGTGCTTAAGGCCCGGTTCACACTAATGCGAGTTCATGACGAATGCGATGCGTCAAAAACACTTTAAATTCGCATGTCATCCCTAAAGTCATTGTTTTCAATGACGGTCGTTCACATACATGCCTTGAGATTCCTCTACGAATGCAATGCGATGCAATTAAAAAAACGGTCTTGTGCGAGTTTACTGCGTTGCGAATTTAGTCTCCATAGACATCAATGTAAATCGTTCTGGAATCGCATTGATGGTTCACATATGTGCGAATTCCACCACACTACTCCCCACAAAAACCAGGAAGTACACAGGAAGTTAACACCTTTTTTTTTTTTACATTATGATTCCATTGGCTAGAATATCAATCGCAGCTATGACCAACTCCTGAAATTCGCACCTCACAAAGGACGACAAACGGAACAAAATCACAGCGCAGCAGTGTGAACCGTACCTTAGCGCTAGAAATAGCCTCTGCTAAGCGCCTGAAAACCGCCTCCCATTCATTCCAGTGTGCCTTTTCACACCAGGGCGGTGCGCTTGCGGGATGGAAAAAAGTCCTGCAAGCAGCATCTTTGGGGTGTTTTGGAATATGCACCGCTCCCAAAACACCCCATTGAAATGAATAGGCAGCGATTTCAAAGCGCTTTGAAAGTGCCACAAAACGGGAGATTTTAACCCTTTTTTTGGGGTTAAAAGCGCTGCTTAAACAGCGGTAAAGCGTCGCTAAAACAAGTGGCGCTCTACCGCGAACGCACGAACAGCCCCAGTGTGAAAGGGGTCTTAAACTAACTCAGTGCCGTATCGCAAACAATGGTCTGGTCATAAAGGGGGGTAAACCTTCCGCAGGTCAAAAGGTTAAACAGTATAGACATTTTCAATAGTTTACATAACTAGACCAGCACAAGGGGCCAGCCTGAAGGATTTCATTTTCTGACTAAAGATCCACTTTAAAGAAGTTTTGTCTGGAGTCACACTTTAAGAAGCACAAAAAGAGATATGAATATAAAGTTGTTTTTGAACTGTCACATGATAGGAGATTTATTTCGAGGAAGATCAATGCTGGAATCAGAACTCCTTACATCAAGACTTGTGGCAGGAAATCAGGACAATTGGCAGTTCTGGAACATTCACTTACTAGTCAGTGTGAGCTAGGAAGTTCCATGAACCGTTATCTACAATGATAAAGTCTATCAGCATCTTACAAACCACCATCACTGCACCCTGTTGCCCCAGGGAAAAAAGTAAATAACTTACTGTCTGGTTGCCACGGAGAGGGAAGACTCATCAACACTGTTGGCAAGTTAATGTCAGCGTTGCTTTGGAACAACAAAGTTTATCTTATTGAAGAGAAAAAAAAGGAAAAGCGGACAGCTCTTTTCGCAGAATAGGCGTGTCTGGGATGTCTAGTTCCGGGTGGTTGCTATGGAGAGGTGTGAGCGGCCTTGGTAACCGTCTGCGGGAGAGAACATCGAGACATTCTTGAGGAATCTTATCCCTCGAAGCTTGGAATAACCGCCGACATGGCCGCTCTGCAGATTAAAGACGGGGAGTACACTGCAACCATCTATAAAATGGTGAGACACGGCGCTTCCATTACAAACACAAGCCTATCATGGCATCTCCACCTTGTTAAACAATTCTAGTGTAGTTTGGGGAGGAGTGTGCTGGTGTTACACCAGAATGGGAAGGTTATTATTGCTGTGTCCCAGTAAGGGAGATTTCCCTGCACTTCCTGTCACCAGAAATACAACAGGAAGTGAAGATCCCACGTCTGACATTTGTTATTGGGATCAGGGTCCTCTGCTGCTGCACATTGGGGGCTGGGCCATCCACTGGCAGAGCCTTAGCCTGTGTGCACACTTGTAAAATACATGAATGCACAGGAAATGTGCCAAAATTGGGTGTTATAGGGCGTACACACAGTCGGACTTTGTTCGGACATTCCGACAACAAAATCCTAGGATTTTTTACGACGGATGTTGGCTCAAACTTGTTTTGTCTACACACGGTCGCACAAAGTTGTCGGAAAATCCGATCGTTCTAAACGCGGTGACGTAAAACACGTACGTCGGGACTATAAACGGGGCAGTGGCCAATAGCTTTCATCTCTTTTTTTATTCTGAGCATGCGTGGCACTTTGTCCGTCGGATTTGTGTACACACGATCAGAATTTCCGACAACGGATTTTGTTGTCGGAAAATTTTATCTCCTGCTCTCCAACTTTGTGTGTCGGAAAATCCGATGGAAAATGTCCGATGGAGCCCACACACGGTCGGAATTTCCGACAACACGCTCCGATCGGACATTTTCCATCGGAAAATCCGACCGTGTGTACAGGGCATAACACTTGCGGCAACACTTGTAGGTAACAGCACTACAAGTGCGGCAAGATCCGGAAAATCAGCAGCTAATGCAAAGGTTAAAAAACACCGGAGGCTCCAAATGTGCCCAAGCTTCTTTGTGGTGTGCAGTGTGACCTGATGAAATGAATAAGCCGCTCTTTGTGCAAAGCGCAACAGCGCTAAAAAAAAAACACGCATGTGCTTGATGCCCGACATCTCATTAAATAGTGTGAATGAGGGCTAACATGTTGGGAACCAGGAAGGCAAACTATCTAAAGGGGTGCAGTGTGGTGGCTGCATCAGTTTTCCTTTTTTATGTTCTTATTTTCACCTGGTGATCCAGACAGTAACACATTTCCTGTATTAAGGTGTCTCCGCTCTGGAGGAGGAGTAACGGAGACACCTTTGGACAGCAGCATTGCCAGTCTGGGGAGAGGGTAGTGTTAAATGCTCCAGCAGATTTAGGTGCCCCAACAGGGCTGATTAAATAAATATAGATTAGTAATAAATATTTAAAAGGTTAAATAGTAAAAATAAAATAAGAAAAACACTGACACTGCCCAAGGCCCCCCCCCCCCCCCAAAAAAAAGAAAGCATTGTAAAAAAAAAAATTGTAAAGAAGAAAAAAACTACTGACACAGTCCACGCCTCATCAGTGCTGCATATTTGTGCCATTGTCACCTGACATTAAAAAAAGTATCGGTAATCGGTATCGGCGAGTACTTGAAAAAAGTATCGGTACTTGTACCCAGTCTTTAAAAAGTGGTATCGGTGCAACCCTAGTGAAAAACCTTCTGTGCTGCAGCTGCCCCCCAGAGCCCCCTTTTTCCTACCTAAACCCGATGGTTCCAGCGACGAGCACAAACCCAGCAGCTCCCGCCACTGTCTCAGGCCATTGGCTCCCGCTGCCGGGGCGGGGCCAAGTCCTGCCGTCTGTGTCAATGGATGCAGCAGCAGGACTCAGGAGCGTACCCGCACGATTGCCCCCATGGAAAGCGACTCTCCGCTGGGGCACCCTATGAAGAGGAGGGGCCAGGAGTGCCACCAGGGGACCCCAAAAAATAGAAGGATCGGGGCCGCTCTGTGCACAACCTTTGCACAGAGCAAGTAAGTATGACGTGTTTGTTATTTTTTTTTAAAAAAAAAACCCTTTTTAATCACTTTAAGTAAAGTCCAAGATACTTGCCTTCGTTTGAATGGTCTGACACACACAAGGTCCCATGCCGGCATTTTCTCTCAGGCTTCTTCCAGGTGCTAACCTTCAGCTATCATGATTGGCTGGCATGGGTTTAGGTAACCTGTGCATGCGCAGTTCGGTGTACATTCTAAGGAAGACTGCATGTCTATTTTGCAATAAACAGCCTGCAGGCGATTTGCATTTGCATTTTTCAGCCTGTAAAAGCACCTCTATGTTAGCGTATGTGTCCATGCACATGGAGGCTGATGAAAAGTGCGTTCAGGAGAAGAGTTGAAGAGCAAAAAAATGCTAAATGCATCAAAATGTGTCTCGACATGTTTAGGTGAATGCATTCCATCGGCCAGAATAAATAAATTTTCTGGCCAATGGAATCCATTAATGCTCGAGCGCTTGCTGTGCTTATACACGCCTAAGCGTATGTGCATTATGCGGCTTTATGCGCATTTTTAAAGCAGCTTTTCTCCTGCCAGGAGTTCTGGCATTCTGAAGAGCAAAGTAAACACCCTGTGTGCATGAGGCCCTAAGCAGTTACAGTAACAGTTTTTTTTTTTTTATATGTGGAAAAAAGCTTTAGGCCCCTTTCGCACTGGGGCGGTGGGGGCGTCGGCGGTACAACAGCGCTATTTTTAGCGCTGCTGTACCGTCGTTCTTGCAGCTGTATTCGGCTGCTAGCGGTGCGGTTTTAACCCCCGCTGGCGGCCGAAAAAGGGTTAAGATCACTCGTACAGCGCGGCTATAGCTGCGGTATTGCCGCGGTATAGCCACGCTGTCCCATTGATTTCAATGGGCAGGAGCGGTTTAGGAGCGGTGAATACACTGCTCCTTCACCGCTCCAAAGAAGCGGTTTGCAGGACTTTTTTCACCGTCCTGCCAGCGCACCACTTCAGTGTGAAAGCCCTCAGGCTTTCACACTGAACAAACAGCGGAGGCTGTTTAGGGGCGGTTTGCAGGCGGTATTTTTAGCGCAATACCGCCTGCAAACCGCCCCAGTGTGAAAGGGGTCTTACATAAATGAATAAAAGTTTTTTCCGGCTATCTAACTGCCACTTTCTCTGCGAAACTAAACCCATCAATTTAACAGTTTCAAAAGAATGTTACATTCCTAAAATGCTGGAAATAATAACTGACACATTGGTTGTGCTCTCAACCAAACTGTCAAATCATCAATGGCTGGTGTCATGACTGATCACATGTGCAGCACCATGGCAGTTGCAGATCAAGCAGAGACCAAGATGGAAGCTTCCTTGCCTGAAAACGATAGGAGGGTTTAGTTCCATTTGCACACAGGAGAAATAATGATTAGTTTTTTTAACTGATTTGAAATGAGATACATTGCTATGGGACATTACACACAGCTGAGTAAAGATCAGTAATACAGCGTTGAGTACAGTGCAGTAAAACAAAAATAGAAAACTTTTCATTTGAGTGCAGTCATTTACTCGCATACGTGTGTTTACTCCTCTATAAGCATAATTACGCCACTATAAGGCTCGGTTCACACTGGTGCGATGCGAGAACCCTGAAAATCCAGCACAGGTTCCCGCATCGCACCCGACTCGCAGGCAGTTCACACCGCCCTATGCGAACGCAGGAAGTGTCAATACAAAGTTAATGATACCCCCAGATCGGCTCGCATATCACAGTGCGAACTGTCAGTTCGGACATGAATCGGATCGCATGTTTTTCACACAGCCTAAGGCTCGGTTCACAGTGTTGCATTGTGCCGAGATCACATGTGATTCGTGTGCAAATCAGATGCAATTTTTGTGCGATGCAAATTCAGCCCTACAGATTGTAGGGCTGAATTTGCATTGCATTCGGACCAAAGTCATGCAGGACCCTTTTTTTGGTCTGCACTAGAATTGGATCGCATGGGCGTTCATTCAACTGACAGTTCGCACTGTAATATGTGAACCAATCTGGGGGTGTCATTTAACTTTGTATTGACACCCACCGCGGTTTGCATATGGCAGTGTGCGAGTCGGGTGCGATGCAGGAACCGGTGCTGCTTTCGCATGGGTTCTGGCATCGCACCAGTGTGAACTGAGCCTGAGTGAGTATATTGCAATACTGGCAATGAAGAAGAATTTTACTAATCTATACGCTTGCACACCTTTACTCGGCCTATACGCAACATTACTCAGGTCTTTACACTCGGTTTTTGGCCCCTTGCACACAGGCGTCCGTCACAAGTTGCTGAGTAAACATCAGTAAATTATGGCACCCGTGTGCAAGGGGCCTTAAGGAAGTTGAAAAAAACCAGATTAACCACTTGACCTCCGGAAGATTTACCCCCCTTCATGACCAGGCCGTTTTTAGCGATTTGCAACTGACAATTGGTTTTAACAAGTGGTTTTAACCCTTTCTCGGCCGCTAGCGGGGGGGGGGGGGGGGTAAAAGCGCCGCGCTAGCGGGCAAATAGTGCTGTGAAATTGGCGGTAAAGCGCCGCTAAAAATAGCGGCGTTTTAACACCAACCCCGCCCCTGTGTGAAAGGGGTCTTATAGAGCTTTCTTTTGTTGGTATTTGATCACCTCTGCGTTTTTTTTTATTTTTTGTGCTATAAATAAAAAAAGACAGACCATTCTGAAAAAAAAAAAAAAAAAAAAACAATATTTACTTCTGTGCTATAACAGTTTTCCAAAAAAAAAAAAAACTGAAAAAAAAATCAAATTTTTTCATAAATTTAGTCCAATATGTATTCTGCAACATGTTTTTGGTAAAACAAAAATCCCAATAAACATACACTATATTACCAAAAGTATTGGGGTGCCTGCCCTTTACACGCACATGAACTTTAATGGCAGTCGTAGTGTTCAATATTGAGTTGGCCCACCCTTTGCAGCTATAACAGCTTCAACTCTTCTGGGAAGGCTGTCCACAAGGTTTAGAAGCGTGTCTATGGGAATGTTTGACCATTCTTCCATAAGTGCATTTGTGAGATCAGGCACTGATGTTGGATGAGAAGGCCTGGCTCGCAGTCTCCGCTCTAATTTATCCCAAAGGTGTTCTATCAAGTTGAAATGAGGACTCTGTGTAGACCATCCTAAACTCGCGCCTTCATGTCTTTATGGACCTTGCTTTGTGCACTGGTGCGCAGTCATGTTGGATCGAGTAGGAGCCATCCCCAAATTGTTCCCACAAAGTTGGGAGCATGAAATTGTCCAAAATGTCTTTGTATGCTGACACATTAATGCCCCGTACACACGATCGGACTTTGTTCGGACATTCCGACAACAAAATCCTAGGATTTTTTCCGACGGATGTTGGCTCAAACTTGTCTTGCATACACACGGTCACACAAAGTTGTCGGAAAATCCGATCATTCTGAACGCGGTGACGTAAAACACGTACGTCGGGACTATAAACGGGGCAGTGGCCAATAGCTTTCATCTCTTTATTTATTCTGAGCATGCGTGGCACTTTGTCCGTCGGATTTGTGTACACACGATCGGAATTTTATCTCCTGCTGTCCAACTTTGTGTGTCGGAAAATCCGATGGAAAATGTCCGATGGCGCCCACACACGGTCGGAATTTCCGACAACACGCTCCGATCGGATATTGTCCATCGGAAAATCCGACCGTGTGTACGGGGCATAAGAGTTCCCTTCACTGGAATTAAGAGACCAAGACCAACCCCTGATCAACAACCCCACACCATAATCCCCCCTCCACCAAATGATTTGGACCAATGCCCAAATCAAGGTCTATAAAAACATGAATGAGCGAGTTTGGGGTGGAGGAACTTGACTGGCCTGCACAGAGTCCTTACCTCAACCGGATAGAACACCTTTGGGAATAATTAGAGCAGAGACAGCGAGCCAGGGCTTATCGTCCACATCAGTGCCTGACCTCACAAATGCGCATCTGGAAGAATGGTCAAACACTCCCATAGACACACTCCTAAACCTTGTGGACAGCCTTCCCAGAAGAGTTGAAGCTGTTATAGCTGTACAGGGTGGGCCAACTTAATATTGAACCCTACGGACTGACTGGGATACCATTAAAGTACATGTGCGTGTAAAGGCAGGTGTCCCAATACTTTTGGTACAGGCAAACCGGAATGATACTGTATATGTTGTTATTGTTATCACTTTCGATCATGGAAACTATTTTATTTTATCCGTTAGTGGACAAGTCACTATCGAGTGACGAATAGTCGTTTGAACTGAAATCGGTCGATTTTCTATATGTATTTGGCCAGCCTAAAGCCTCGTACACATGATCGCATTTTCATCCGGGAATTGTGTGATGACCGACTGTTTGCCTAAAATCTGCCCATTAGTACGCTCCATCAGACAATTGTTGTCCAACTTTCCGCTGACAAACGTTGGTTAGCAGGCTTATAAATTTTCGGCGGACAGCGGTCTGTTGTCAGATTTTCCTATCGTGTGTACACAAGTCCGTCACGCAAAAGCCCAAAGTACAAACACGCATGCTCAAAATCAGTGCTTACCAAACACGACATTACCAGAAGGTGCCCAAAGGGTGGCGCTCAAGAGCTGAAATTTCCCTACATTCGTGTTTGTTGGCTGACAATTGTGTGCTTTTAGTATGCAAGACAAAATCCAGGCACACGCCCTTCAGACAAAAGTCTGGCGACTTGTTTGCCGAAAATCCCATTGTGTGTACGAGGCTTTAGTATAGCCAGACACGGCAAGATTTATCTTATCCAGTCAGCGGGCTGAATGAGAAAAAAATCTGATTCCTCCACTCAACAGTGTGGATGGAGGAATCAGCATTGCTGGCTATTGTATTGATTGGATGCAGCCACTGTTCAGCCATTGTTTCCACCTGGCTTAGTAAATTTTGAATCTATTTTTGTCAAGCCAGGTGGTGCCTACAGAGAAACCCACAGTTGTCTATGACTAGCTTAACAATAATGATCAGCTTTGGTTGGTGTGCCATTTTTTTTTAAATTATTTCTTATTTGAAACACCTCAAAGTGTGTCAGGTGTAGAAAATGTGTGTAATTTCTTTCAGTAGCAAATTAAAAGAAAAGTTGGCTGCTCATTCTGCTAGTGCTAGTTACATTGATGTCATAGTGAGCCTTTAGCTTCAGTGCTTTCTGTATCTGTGACCAGGACAAATATGCTGCTTAAGAGTCCTAACTTAAAGTGGTTCTAAAGCTAAAACGTGTTTACCTTTAATGCATTCCCTGCATTAAGTTAAAATACATTTTAGGACATGCTGTGCCCCCCTACCCCTCTAAACACTTACCTGGCTCGACCCAGCGCTGTGCCCAGCTGCAGTCTTCCCTCCCCTCTCCCCCTTCACACAAGGACTGACAGTCAGCAGCTGTAGCCATTGGCTCCCGCTGCTGTCAGTCAAATCCAGTGAGGCGGGAGCAAGGTGGGGCCAAGTTGCATTTTGTGTGTTTGTGTGTGTGTGTGTGTGTCAATGGGTGCACACAGCCCGGTTCGGGAGCCAGCCTGCAGGCGCGCCTCCATAGGAAGCGGCTTCCTATGGGGGTGCACCAAGAAGATTAGGAGCCCAGAGCACCAGCGAGGGACCCCAGAAGAGGAGGTTCAGGCTGCTCTGTGCAATACCATTGCACAGAGCAGGTAAGTGTAATATATTTGTTATTTAAAAAAAAAAAAACAGACTTAGCCATGACTTTAAGTCAGTTTGGGGCTCAGGTAGTATTGAAATTGGAGACAGAAAAGCATTTTCAGATTGCGCTTAGAAATGGCGCATATATTTCTTCCCTTTTAATATGAATTTTATATAATCTCTTAAGGGACATATGAGGCAAAGTGCAATAATGCATCACAACCAACCAGAGTTTATATTTTATTTACGGAGTTGAGTATATATTATTGGGTTGACATTGTAATAAATATTTCAGCCCAATGACGAGGTGGAGTATTATGAATGTTTATTACTGGAATACATCAAATGCATTTTAATTTATATTAAAAAAAATAACATCTTTTTTTTTTTTTTTTTTTTTTTTTTGTTTAGATTAAAGAAGGAAGGTATACAGAAGCAGTCCATATACTTACCATTGAACTGCAGAAACAGTATCGGGTAAGATATTCTCTTGCTAAATATTCTGTTCATAAAGCAGGATAAATCATTCAATAACAATAGTAGCACTTTAGCGAAGATGTATGAATGTAGCAGGCCGTGTTCACTGCACTTGATCCCTTCTAATATATACAGTGGGGACGGAAAGTATTCAGACCCTCTTAAATTTTTCACTCTTTGTTATATTGCAGCCATTTGCTAAAAGCATTTAAGTTCATTTTTTTTCCTCATTAATGTGCACACAGCACCCCATATTGACAGAAAAACACAGAATTGTTGACATTTTTGCAGATTTAAAAAAAAAGAAAAACTGAAATATCACATGGTCCTAAGTATTCAGACCCTTTGCTCAGTATTTAGTAGAAGCACCCTTTTGATCTAATACATCTTTCCCAAAAAGACTCATGGCTGTAACAAGTTTTTCACACCTGAATTTGGGGATCCTCTGCCATTCCTCCTTGCCGATCCTCTCCAGTTCTGTCTGGTTGGATGGTAAACGTTGGTGGACAGCCATTTTTAGGTCTCTCCAGAGATGCTCAATTGAGTTTAAGTCAGGGCTCTGGCTGGGCCATTCAAGAACAGTCACGGAGTTGTTGTGAAGCCACTCCTTCGTTATTTTAGCTGTGTGCTTAGGGTCATTGTCTTGTTGGAAGGTAAACCTTCGGCCCAGTCTGAGGTCCTGAACACTCTGGAGAAGGTTTTCGTCCAGGATTATTATTATACAAGATTTATATAGCGCCAACAGTTTACGCAGCACTTTACAATGTATAAGGGGGACAACACAATTACAGTACAGTTCAATACAAAAGGTACAGGAGGGCCCTGCTCGTAGAGCTTACATTCTAAAGGGAGGGGGTGGTGGTACAAAAGGTAATAGCTGCAAATAATGATTTGATGGGGGTGGCTCAGGGACAGTTATGTGGGTGTGGGATAGGCTTCCCTGAATAAATGAGTTTAAATAATAAATAAATGAGGATATCCCTGTACTTGGCCGCATTCCCCGTGTAAGCCATACTCCCCTGAACATTTGACCGCTCATGTCTCAGTATTAGGCTGTATTCACTTCTGAGTGTTTTTGTGTGGCCCGGGGGGCCAGCGGTTGGTTAAGCGCCCCTGTTTTAAAGGTTATGTTTAGGGGGTAATTTATTTATTTTGTTAGGTTAGGGGTTAGAGTTAGGATTAAGGGTTAGGAATTAATATTAGGGTTAGGTGTTATGTTTTTTATTTATTGATTTGTGTTTATTAATCAATTATTATTTATTTTTATTTAATTATTGCATTTGAGCAGAAAAATGCTCAGTTTGCATCCATTGTTTACAACTGTCATGTGACCTGCTGTGATTGGTTACAGCAATCACATAGTACCAGCAGCGGGCTGGTAGAGTGATCAGTCACAGGCAGACAGTGACAGATGGTGCCACTGCGCGGCCTCGTGATCCAGGGGGACATCATATGACATATCGAGGAGGAGTTTCTACAGGTGTCAACTGCCCATAGGCCAGATGGGAACTGGTTAATGATAACCAGCAGACACATTAAAGTTGGCCATAGAATAATCCTTTTTTTTTTTTTTTTTATTTGCCAGCAGGCAGGAAAAAAATACTAACCGATTCCTTCATCCATACAAGCGAGGTGGATGAAGAAATCTCCCCCAATGAGATATTGTATTCTGACAGCAGGACTCTCCTCCGTCCAAATACAGTGGCTGCAGCTGCTGATTAACAAAAGTTTTCCAACATTCCCATTTTGACAGAAGTTGATCCAACAACTGACTTGATGCTTCTATGGCCAGCTTAAGTTTGATAACTGCATAAGTATGCTTCTCTAAAGATGAATGTGATAGTACAGCATGAACCATGTCCTAGTCTAAAGAAAGTTCACATAGCCTTTATAGGATTGCCAAGAGATTTTCCAAAATGCAGAGTATTCATCAGTCCACACTAGGACAAACCATCTACAATTGAAGGAGGAGATGCTATGCTGATGCCACTTTCCTTAGTAGTGGCTATCCTGTAAAGATCAAAGCAAAAGTACGAAATGAGATTATGATGGAGAACTAATGGGCATTTCAAAAATCTTGTGAACGTGTGTTTGTGAGTGAAACCCTTAGGGGTTATCATCTTCAAGTAGCCACACCAAAGATTCCACATGAGATACACTAAAAGGACGAGAAAAGTCATTGTCGCCTTTAGGAATACAAGACAAAGCCCACTCTGATCATCACCAAACATACTGCCTTGATCAACTAGGGAGTGAACAAGGTGAATTCATTTTAATGGCTGATCTCAAAGATTCTCCTTCGCCTCCTGTCCCATAGCCAATTCCTTGGGGACCCCCAGATCACCAGAACTAGTGTCCCTATTGGAAGATTTCCCCTTTGTTACTTTCCTGGGGACAACCCAAAATGTGGGATTTTCTTTTACTTTCAATGATGGTAAACAGGACAAATGGAGAGGGTACTGACAGTTCTAATCCCTCTCCACGCTATCCAAAAAAAAGAAAGTTTTGCCTTGTGGCTGAGTTCAAACTGCTCCGACACGGAAGTCGCAAGACTTCCGATCCGAATTTGCCCTGCGACTTCATGTCCGACTTCCATGCAACTTCAATGTGACGTCAATGAACGGTATACGACTTTGAGATGATTGCATCCTTTGACCAATTAAAACAATTCCTTTGCTTCTGGTATGGAGCAAACCCCACGCCAAAATTTAAAAAATAAACAATGTGGGGTCTGGTAAGGATTTTGAGGGGAACCCCACGCCCAAAACCTTTTTATAAAAAAATGCCATAGGGTCTCCCCCAAGATTCATACCAGACCCTTATCTGAGCATGCAGCCCGGCAAGTCAGGAAAGGGGGGACGAGGCGAGCATATATCTATGTAAGAACGGCAGACCATGGAGCTGACACAACAGCGGGAGCCAGTGTTGGAGGAGGACCTTTTTTCTATTTTTAGCGGGGCGGCGGAGGGGGAAGACCGGAGGAAGAAGACATCAGTGGCGTAATCAGAGAAAGAAGATGGGTGGAGCTATGATGGGGGGACATTCTTCATTTTTAATAAAGGACTTGTCAAAAACGGTCTCTTGTTTTGTATAACACTTCCACCCCATACTCATTCACATGGGGGGGGGATCTGGGGGCTTCCAGATTCCAATAAGCCCTCTGCCCGCAGACCCCAGCAAATACCGCCTAGGGTTGCCGGGAAGAGGCATTTGTCCCCAACAACATAGGAAAAAGGTGCTTTGGGGTGGAGGGGGCAGAGCCCCAAAGCACCCACCCCCCTCCCCCCCCAGGTTGAGGGCATGTGGCCTGGTATGGCCTTTTCCTGAGACGCCGGGCTGCATGCTCAGATAAGGGTCTGATATGGATTGGTGAAGGACAATTTTTTTATTTTTATTTTGGCATGAGTTACACTTTAAAGGAGGGAGGCAGAAGGTTTTTTCATCTGCCAAGCTGCTGGCTGAGGGGGCACTCAAAGAAGGGACAAGCTGTCAATCAAACCTGTTCAGGTTCTATTTAAAGAGGAAGTAAACCCTGATGGGTTTTACTTCCTCTTTTTTCCCTGCAAAGGTAAAGCATAATGGCCTACTATGCATCGCATAGTAGCCCATTATGTGTCACTTACCTGAAATCGAAGCCTGCGATGTCACTGCTGTCCTCACTAGCAGCGAGCGTCCATCTTCACCCCTCTTCCTTCCGGGGCTGCGAACTCCGGCTCTGTGACTGGCAAAAGTCGCGTGACGTCACTCCCGCGCATGCATGCGGGAGCCGTCAGTCACGGCATGACCCCCTTTAGAAACGGCACGATCTGCCCTTTCTAAAGTGCGCATGCGCCGTAGACATCGGCGCACGGCTTTTTTGTAAATATCTCCTAAAACCGTGGAGGTTTAGGAGATATTTCCAGCACCTACAGGTAAGCCTTAATATAGGCTTACCCCTAGGTAAAAGTGGTTGTACAGGGTGTACAACCACTTTAAGACTTGTTATCCAAATTATTACATTACCAAATTGTGCCTTGTCTTAAAATAACCTACTTTACCTTGGATTAGCAGTGTAATATTATTTCCCAAATTATAATCTCTCTTTTTTGTGTTTTCTTTTTTTTTTATCTAGTCTAGGGCTGGCCTGTCTCTCTTGGGTTACTGTTATTTTCAGATGCAAGACTTTGTGAATGCTGCTGACTGCTATGAGCAGCTTATGCAAATCAACCCTGAAGTGGATGAGTATAAATTGTATTATGCTCAGTCTTTGTACAAGGCATGCATGTATCCAGAGGCAATGAAAGCCACATTTCTGTTGGATAACCCTGCCTACCAAAGCAAGGTAATGATGATGGATGTATCTCAACTTCTTTCCTATTGGATCAAAGACAAAAAGCAAAAATGTAGATGATGTGCAATAGGCAGATATTAAATAATTATAGTTATTTATAGCATAATTAAAATATATAGTTTTATTGTCATGTGTTCTGTAGTCACGTGTGTTTTAGGAATGTAGAGTATAAGGTTGGTAAGGCTAGTATAGTGTGAGCCTGTAGTTCTTTTGTTGCTAGGCATTTGCAATCCTGAATGGCATGCGATGCTGATAGTGTTTGCGTATATAAACAAGCATGCTTGATGGCTTTTCTTGTTTTTCTTAGGTGTTGAAACTACAAGCTTGCATTAAATATGGGGAAGAGGAGCTGTCGGCAGCTAAGGTATACTTTTTTTTAGTTTTTTTAACTCAATTTTATTACATTTTTATATACAGAAACACTCAAAACTCCCTGTGATAGTCGTTTTTTCTCAATCTTGGTCTGTTAGGTTTATGTTTGAAGACAGTACAAGAAAGACAATCAAGGCATTCTCAACAGTCACAAATTGGTGAACACTGTAGAGTATAGTATACGCAGGCACATAAATTCAAGTGCAGGTAGTTCAGCCATTAGCAGATTTACAAAGTAGAATCATTTCAGCTGTTTAATAGTAGCATGGTATGGGTTCTCCATATCTTCCACCAGCACAAAAATCATTAGTGGTTTGCCAGTTTATCTCCTCAAGGGATCATCTAGTGTCCATAGTAGGACACGCTTCAAAAAGGAGAGGAATTGTGGAAAGCTATACAGAAAGAGGGGTGAGTAAGTAGGGTCAGAGAGAGCAAGAGGAAAGTTTGAGTGGGAGATTGAGGTGGGTGATAGGGAGACTGAGGGGGCAAATAGAATGCTCAGGAATAAAGGTATGGGAGGGGGGGTGGGGGCAGTATCCCCCCCCCCCCCAAGTCCATCATGACCAGTACAGGGAGGAATTATATTTTAAGGACACCATGTTTAAAATACTTGAGAATAACGCCGTGTACACACGGTCGGACTTTTCGGCTACAAAAGTCCGACAGCCTGTCCGACAGCCTGTCCGACAGACTTTCGACGGACTTTTGGCGGACTTGCGGCAGACTTTCCAACGAACGGACTTGCCTACATACGATCGCCAGTAGCCAATAGCTGCCCTAGCGCCGGTTTTTGTCCGTCGGACTAGCATACAGACAAGCGGATTTCTGGGTCCGGCGTAGTTACGACGTAAAGATTTGAAGCATGTTTCAAATTTAAAGTCCGTCAGATTTGCGGCTGGAAAAGTCCGCTGAAAGTCCGGGGAAGCCCACACACGATCGGATTGTCAGCCCTATTTTGTCCGTCGGCGTCCGTCGGACTTTTGTAGACGAAAAGTCTGACCGTGTGTACGCGGCATAACAGAATACTGTCCAGACGCCCACGTGACTGTGTGTTGGCCCAGCCATTCTGCTGTCAGAAGTTGTTCTAGAACCATGATAGAATCCAATTGCAATGCCCTTTCATCTTAAGTGGGGTCCAAGGAAATTGCCAATGGTGAGGAATGAAGGTTGAAAAGAGGCAGAAGATGTTTTTTGTTGGGCAGATTTTATCTCCAGACATCATAGATAAATGAGTAATTGTTGGATTGTTTGGGCTCTTGTTCTTGTCACTCTAAAGTAAATAGATAAAATAGATTTCCAGATGCTTTTAATAGGGGAATGTGCATGTAGGTAGGTTGGAGTTTGAGGAAGCTGACAGGATAGAATATAATTGGGAAATGGAGTGCTCTGGAGGGGAGTCGCATAGTTGTAAGTTGTAAGTTCTCAAAAGACACGGGGCGGGGCGTTAACACCTGTCTATTGGATATAGACTGAAGAAAGGAGGCAAAATGAAAGCCAGTGGTCTGTTGTATGGAGTCCCAAAAGGGTCTCTTATGGATCTGATGTGAGTGGACCCGTTTTTAGTATCGTAACAAGTCTGAAATGAGTTTCGACAGAATACAGTTGGCAGTCTATTTACCATAATATGACCTAATGAAAGTTTCAAATGAAAACTGCTTAAAGGGTACCTCCACTTTCGAGGAAAAAAATATAGCGAGTAAAAAAAAAAAATAATAATATAGCATTGTATAATAATATAGCAATAATATAGCACAAGCCATATTGTAATTTTATTGTTAATAAAAATCTCCTTTCTTTTTAAACTGCAGCTCTTTAACATTCTATAAAGTTGATGCAATATGGCTCCTGGAGGTGTTCCATACACAGTTGGTGTACAGAATGCCCCCAGAAATGTCACTACCTGCTTGTGTGAAGAACTCTGCACTAAGAGGCAAGATGCAAGTCAGGTGTTAGGCATCCTCTGCAACAAAAATGTAATTTCTGGTGAGATACATCACATGTACAGGATGAATCACATCTACAGGGATGCAATCACTGCAGCTTTTCTCATCAGAGCATTCCAAGTCCACCTGTAAAAACAGACAACAGGAAGGGGGAGAGCGAGTGCCACTGTCTAAGCGTACTATGAAAATCCATTAAAAAAAAATGCATGATAAGTATTGCACTCGCACATACACATGGATAAAACACAGCATATCAATATGTGCAATCTAGACATAAATGGATGGCAGCTTTTTAAGAATACCCCAATGGATATAAAATGATAAGAATGAGGAGAGGGTGCAAGGGCACCACTCAGTGTAGTATTAAAAAAAGCAATGTACAAAAAATGTATTAAGAGATGCTGATTAGCCGCTGGATGGCTTTTAAAGGCAGTGCGTGTGTGTGGGTTTTTTTTTGATCTAATGCTTTCAACGGTAGAGGAGATACCTGGGGTATAGACCCCAGATCTCTCCATGAAGATGTCATGCCTTATTTCTATCGCAACAAATGTTTACATTTCTTGTGAAAGGAATAAAAGTAAAAAAAAAAATGTAAAGAGACAGTATAAAAATAAAATAGGTACATTTTTTTTTTTTAAAGTGTTACTGTCCCCTCGTGCCTGCATGCAGAATGTAAACGGTGTTCGCACCACACATGTAAGGTATAGCCACAAACGTTATAGCGAGAGCAATAATTCTAGCGCTAGACCTCCTCTGTAACTCTAAACTGGTAACCTGTAAAAACAATTTAAAACCTTGCCTATGGAGATTTTTAAGTACCATAGTTTGGCACCATTCCAAGAGTGTACGCAATTTTTTTTAAAACGTGACATGTTGGGTATCTATTTACTCGTAATATCATCCTTTATATTTTACCAAAAAATTGGGTTATATATTGTGTATTTTTTTCGCAAATACAGTGTGACTAAAAAATTGCAACAAACGCCTCTTTGTTCTCTAGGGTCTCAGCTAAAAAGTGTGTGTGTGTGTGTATATGTGTGTATGTGCGTGCATGTATGTATGTATGTGTATATGTGTGTGTATATATATATATTATAGTTTGTGGGTTCTGAGTAATTTTTTAGCAAAAAAGTACTGATTTTTACATGTAGGAGAGAAATGTCAGAATTAGCCTGGGTGGGAACTGGTTAAAATGAATTAGTCACTACCATTCACAATCACTATCCAAAAACCTAGTGGAACATACAGCTTTTTCTTCAAAGCAGAAACGTGTATGAATTTGTAGCAGTTTGTTAAAATCCTTGAAATGTACATTGATCGCATTGTTTGTTTATTTTTTCAACAAAAGTGGAGTTACTATTTAAGTTTTTAGACTAGCCTGTGGGCACATAATTGCAAAACTACATTTCATGGAAACCAAATACACCTGAAATGGAATGAAGCTACATAAAGTGCTAGAATTAGCAAAAATATGACCATTTCTAAATCTTGATGACTGAATGGGGCTCCAGTGGCCTGAGTTATGATCGTTATGATATGCACTTGACACTGCAGAAATGCAAAGACTCCTATTCACATCTTTCTGATACAATTGTGGAGCAGCAGTGGATGTGAGAGGCCTTTTCATAACAGGTTGGGTAATGTTATGATCATCAGAAACCATCACTGGGATGTTTAATGCTGTGACCCTAATGCAGGCCATACATGGGTCAAACTCCAAACGATTTACCTATCGAAAATTCATGCATTTTGTAATCCGATGGTGCCACCATTGATTTGGAAATTCGACCAACTAAGCCTTCAATTTCACCCCATGTTGTTACATAGAAGAAAATTTGTGGCTGGAAATCTTCTTTTCTTTCCAGATCACAGCCCATCTTTTTAGATTAGAGTTCTCGCACGATTCTCCCATCGTTGCTTAGAAATTCGTTCATTTAAAAAAAAATTCAAACATGCCTGATCACTTAAATTCGATGGCTGCACAAAAACCGGCTGTCGCTGCGGACTCGCTAATGGTCAAAATTGTAACGAATTTTCAAAGGTGCGGTTTTCCAGTGAAAACTTGTTCAGGATTTGACATGTATATGGCCAGCATAATACTTTATTGCTCTGGGGCCTGAAAGTGCCAGGTACAGCTAATTTTATATAATCCTAAAATGGTTTGGAAATTCTGCAGATAGTACACTGCATTCTGTGCAAAATGAACCACTTCCTAACCGTGCTATAGCCGAAAGACGGGTACAGCGCGACTCTGTTGTTCCAGGAGGGCATCCATGGGCATCTTCCCAAAACCATGCCCCTCGCATGCCCCCTGGGACACGCATCCGGTGTGCTCTGTGATCGCTCTGTCCTTTCAACATGGCCGATCACAGATCGTGGTAAAGGGACAATCACAGTGGCCCTTTACCACATGATCAGCTGTGTCCAATCACAGCTGATCACAGTGTAAACAGAATTGCCGGTTATCGACATTGCTCTCCTCACGAAGAGCCAGTAACCGGCAATCCTGACAGGGGACATGGACACTGATCATCAGTACACTGATGATCAGTGCAAATGGGTAAAGCCTTGTGAGCTGCTAAACTAAAACCTGAAGTGGAAATAAAACTAAAAACACTCCCCACACTTCCCCAAATGTGATAATGCAAACTTGTATGACAAATGTGCGGCGCTAGAAACAAGTGGTGAATAATTAAATAACTATAAAACTTATATGCATATATAACACAAATGCAGTGAAATTAAAGTATATCCTGTGAAACAAAAATTATTTTTAGTGTCCAAGATAAAGTGCAAGTGCTCCGTGTATTGCACAAAATCCTAAATAATGTATTATAACAAAGTATTTTTTAACAGTCCATTATGACAACAAAAAGTGATGATAGTGTCTTCATGCAGTGTGCACACACTCTCCACCAGATGTACCCTCATCTTTAGGGCGTTATATACAAGCCTGTAGTAAATATTATCATTAGGAAAAATAGACGAAACAGAAGCTGTTCTACAGGCTATGAGGGAGTCAACATATCAGAACGATGATTCTCTTCTCTTGTAGCTAGAGTATTTTGCAAAAAATGTTCACAATTATTTAAATCCCCATCTGGAAGCAACATTACAACTGTTTGAAGGTTGTATACTGATGGTATGGATTCCGGGCTAATGTGGACGAATCAAAGTGTTCCCTGTCAACTACTGATCAGTTCCTAGTTTGACATAGAGCCTGGTTACCACCGTGAGTCGGTAAGCACAATCTACAGCCACGGTGGTGGGTTTTTTCACTTCCCTCCCCTTTCCCTTTTTTTTTGGTTTGTTCCTGTGTGCTCACCAGGGTGTTTGGTATGTCTGTCCATGCTAAGCATCTGATATACTACACTATGGCCAGTTCTTTTTCTGTTGTTTTTTCTCCTGCATCCATTGAGGGGACTATAATTTGAAAACGGACGGTGCGGATTGGTTTCTTATCCCAAAGGCCCTGGCAGGGTTTAATGCCATCCGCTCATTGTTACTGAAGTTCTGGTAAGGGCAATCTTAGCTCATTTTGGATCGTTACTTATAATAAGCTGAACATCCTGCTATCTTTGAAGATTTGGACTTTTTTTGTGTTTATCATTGCTTTTTATTTTTACTAATATTTGCTGGTGGTAGGTAACACCTCCACCTTACCTACTGTATTTTTTGTTTAGCGCGGTTTATAATTTTTCCTAATTTTGATTGGTGTTGTCGCACTGTTTACTGCTGCTTATTTACATGTGTTTCTAGCGCGGAATTTTTTTATTATATAGTAAATATTAACAGCTTGAAAGATCCTCCTGTGATTCCTCTTTCATGTGGTGGCTAATTTTAGCTTGAATACAGATCAAAGATCACTCCTTCCTCCTGGTTAGAATGCAGATTAAAAGCCACTACTTCCTTCTGGCTATCAATATCCGTGTGATTAATATCACATGTGGAAAACTGAGGCTTGCAATAGTGTGATATCATTTTTATAAAAGGTTTAATTACAACTTAGACTCCGCATATATTTACACTCACATTTTCATGATAAAAACACGCCTTTGGTATACTGATATACAGAGGGGTGATAATGTCACCTGAAGACCGGATCTGCAGCCCCGGTTTACCCTGTTCTTTGCCTGTTCTACAAGAAACTTCCTGCTTCCTTCCACGTCAGCCGATCAAGCTCCTCCTACCAGTTTCGTCACAAGCTCGTGAATTGTTTTTATCATGAAAATGTGAGTGTAAATGTATGTGGAATCTAAGTTGTAATTAAACCTTTTTATAAAAATGATATCATAGTATTGCAAGCCTGTTTTCCGCATGTGATATATATGAGGAGGCTATTGATAGCCAGAAGGAAGTAGTGGCTTTTCATCTGCATTCTAACCAGGAAGGAGTGATCTTTGATCTATATTCAAGCTAAAATTAGCCACCACAAGAAAGAGGAATCACAGGAGGATCCTTCAAGCTGTTAATATTTACTACAGGCTTGTATATAAAGCCCTTAAGGTGAGGGTACATCTGGTGGAGGGTGTGTGCACACTGCATGAAGACACTATCATCACTTTTTATGCTGTCATAATGGACTGTTAAAAAATACTTTGTTATAATACATTATTAAGGATTTTGTGCACTTGCACTTTATTTTGGATGCTAAAAATCATTTTTGTTTCACAGGATATACTTTTTAGTTTCACTGCATTTGTGTTATATATGCATATAAGTTATATAGTTATTTAATTATTAACCACTTGTTTCTAGCGCCACACATTTGTCATACGACTGATGATCAGTGAAGCCCCATCGGTGCCATCAATGCTGCCCATCTGTGCCACCTATCAGTGCCCATTAGTGCCGCCTATCAGTCCTGCATATCAGTTCAGCCTCACCAGTGCCTCCTTATCAGTGCCTCCTCATCAGTGAATGAAAAAAAATTACTTACACTACCGTTCAAAAGTTTGGGGTCACCCAAACAATTTTGTGTTTTCCATGAAAAGTCACACTTATTCACCACCATACGTTGTGAAATGAATAGAAAATAGAGTCAAGACATTGACAAGGTTAGAAATAATGATTTGTATTTGAAATAACATTGTTTTTACATCAAACTTTGCTTTCATCAAAGAATCCTCCTTTTGCAGCAATTACAGCATTGCACACCTTTGGCATTCTAGCTGTTAATTTATTGAGGTAAGCTGGAGAAATTGCACCCCACGCTTCTAGAAGCAGCTCCCACAAGTTGGATTGGTTGGATGGGCACTTCTGGCGTACCATACGGTCAAGCTGCTCCCACAACAGCTCAATGGGGTTCAGATCTGGTGACTGTGCTGGCCACTCCATTACCGATAGAATACCAGCTGCCTGCTTCTGCTGTAAATAGTTCTTGCACAATTTGGAGGTGTGTTTAGGGTCATTGTCCTGTTGTAGGATGAAATTGGCTCCAATCAAGCGCTGTCCACTGGGTATGGCATGGCGTTGCAAAATGGAGTGATAGCCTTCCTTATTCAAAATCCCTTTTACCCTGTACAAAGCTCCCACCTTACCAGCACCAAAGCAACCCCAGACCATCACATTACCTCCACCATGCTTAACAAATGGCGTCAGGCATTCTTCCAGCATCTTTTCATTTGTTCTGCGTCTCACAAACGTTCTTCTTTGTGATCCAAACACCTCAAACTTGGATTCATCCGTCCACAACACTTTTTTCCAGTCTTCCTCTGTCCAATGTCTGTGTTCTTTTGCCCATCTTAATCTTTTTCTTATATTGGCCAGTCTCAGATATGGCTTTTTCTTTGCCACTCTGCCCTGAAGCCCAAAATCCCGCAGCCGCCTCTTCACTGTAGATGTTGACACTGGTGTTTTGCGGGTACTATTTAATGAAGATGCCAGTTGGGGACCTGTGAGGCGTCTGTTTCTCAAACTAGAGACTCTAATGTGCTTATCTTCTTGCTTAGTTGTGCAACGCGGCCTCCCACTTCTTTTTCTACTCTGGTTAGAGCCTGTTTGTGCTGTCCTCTGAAGGGAGTAGTACACACCGTTGTAGGAAATCTTCAATTTCTTTGCAATTTCTCGCATGGAATAGCCTTCATTTCTAAGAACAAGAATAGACTGTCGAGTTTCAGATGAAAGTTCTCTTTTTCTGGCCATTTTGAGCGTTTAATTGACCCCACAAATGTGATGCTCCAGAAACTCAATCTGCTCACAGGAAGGTCAGTTTTGTAGCTTCTGGAAGGAGCTAGACTGTTTTTAGATGTGTGAACATGATTGCACAAGGGTTTGCTAATCATCAATTAGCCTTCTGAGCCAATGAGCAAACACATTGTACCATTAGAACACTGAAGTGATAGTTGCTGGAAATGGGCCTCTATACACCTATGTAGATATTGCACCAAAAACTAGACATTTGCAGTTAGAATAGTCATTTACCACATTAGCAATGTATAGAGTATATTTGTTTAAAGTTAGGACTAGTTTAAAGTTAGCTTCATTTAAAAGTACAGTGCTTTTCCTTCAAAAATAAGGACATTTCAATGTGACCCCAAACTTTTGAACGGTAGTGTATTTGCAAAATTTTACAACAGAAACTAAGAAAAAATGAGTTTGTTTTTCAAAACTTTCCGTCTTTTTTTTTCATTTTGTTTAGCAAAAAATAAAAAAACCCAGTGGTGATAAAAATACCAGCAAATGCAAGCTCTATTGTCTCAAAAAATGATAAAAATGTCATTTGGGTACAGTGTTGCATGACCGCGCAATTGTCAGTCAAAAGCTGAAAATTAGCCTTGGCAGGAAGGGGGCATAAGTGCCCAGTAAGCGAGTGGTTAATAACAAGTGTTTCTGTATTTAAAAAAAAAAAAAAGATTTACATCAGGCAGTTCTGTTTTTCTTTTCGAAGCCTAAGTCCTCATGCACATGGACGTTTTTACAGCTGCTTTTTTGAGCTTTTTTTGCAGCTTAAAAAGGCCTGTCTATGTTAGTCTATGGCTTCATGCCCACCTAGGCGTTTTTGAGCTGCAAGTGGCATAGGCGTTTTTAAGCTGTAAAAAAAACCCAGGACCAGTGGGTTCTGAAAGACGTTTTTCAGCTGTAAAAACGCTCTAACGCTGAAAAACGCTCAAAAACGTCATTCACCAACGTTTTTTAGCGTTTTTGATCCATTGAAAAAAAAAAAAAAAAAAAAAAATTTTGAAAAAAAAAAAACCGCTCAAAAACGCTAACGCGGAAAAACGCTCAAAAACGCTAAAAAACGCTATTGCAAAAACGCTGAAAAAAGCTGAAAAAAGTTAAAAAAATTCACTGCAAAGATACTGGCGTTTTCATAACGTTTTTTTAACAGCCTGTGTGCATGAGGGCTAAATTTTACGTTTTTGGGTTCCTTTCAGAGCTTAGTAGAACAGATGCCTTCTGATGATCCAGATAGCGAGATAAATTTGGGCTGCCTGCTCTACAAAGAAGGACAATATGACGAGGCTTGCAAAAAATTCCTCACCGCCATGCAAGTTGTGGGATATAAACAAGGTACAATAAGAGGAAATACAAAACAAGATGATTTGACTTTAAAAAGACATGTTTTTACTTTGCTAGTGGGGACAGCATTTAAGGAGCAGGTGATGTAATTGGCAAATAAATATTGATGGACCTATTTATTAATACAAAATACAGCAACACAACAGAAGAATGAAAAATCACTTTCAGCTTAATACTTACTGACGTAAAATTGATTTGTTGCCATGGCTCCTGGAATAGTACACATCATCACTTTTGTTTGCATTGTCCTAATAAATGCTCTTGGTAAGGTTATGGATGTTTTTGCCTTTTGCTTATGATTTTCATTTTTGAAGATTGTGGATTTCATAGAGCAGTCTACACTGCCATAACTTTCTGACCGTTGACAGGTTAAAGTAATACTAAAGGCTGGTGTTTTTTTTTTTAAATTCTTTTTTAAATAACAAACATGTTATACTTACCTGTTCTGTGCAGTGGTTTTGCACAGAGCAGCCCGATCCTCTTCTTTTTGTGTCCCCCACTGGCAGTCTTGGTCGCCCCCCCCAACCCCCACCCCCCCGCCGAGTGCCCCCCACAGCATAACTCTTGCTATTGGGGGACTTGGGCAGGCTTGCTCCCGATGGACATCGTCCATTGACACACACACAGCATGGCTCATCCCCGCCCCCACTCTCTCCTCATTGGCGCACTGGCTGTGATTCACAGCAGCGGGAGCCAATGGCCTCTGCTGTGTGAGCCAATGAGGAGAGAGAGACCCGGGAGAGCCACTGCTGTCATGCACATCGCTGGATCAAGATGGGGCTCAGGTAAGTATAAGCAGGGGCTGGGTGGGAAGGTGCACCCAGAAGGTTTTTTACCTTAATGAATTAAGGTAAAAAAAACTTTTTGCCTTTAGAACCACTTTAAGTGAATAACATTGATTATCTCATTACAATAGCATCTGAAAGTCGTGGGATATGCTAGCCAGCAAGTAAACCTGTTGAAAGCAGAAGAAATTGGCATTGTAGTATGTTCTGTATGAGGCTGATTAGCCGTAGACAGGTCAGGGTGCCCATGCTGACCCGTGTCCACAATTAAAAGCACCTACAATGGGTACATGTGCATCATAAAAGGACAATAGAACAATGGAATAAGGTGTCCTTGTCTGATGAATCCCGTTTTCTTTTACATCACGTGGATGGCCGGGTGCATGTGCGTAACCACAAGCTGGTAGAGGCAGTGTGATGCTTTGGGCAATGTTCCACTGGGAAACCTTGGGTCCTGAAATTCATGTGGATGTTACTTGATACGTACCACCTACCTATACATTGTTGCTTACCATGTACAACCCTTCATGGAATCGGTATTCCCCCAAGATCAGTGGCCTCTCTCAGCAGAATAATGCGCCCTGCCACACTGCAAAAATTGTTCAAGAAAGGTTTGAGGAACACAACAATGAGTTCTAGGCGTTGACTTGGCCTCCAAGTTCTCTAGATCTCAATCCAAATGAGCATCTGTGGGATGTGCAGTAAAAACAAGTCCTTTCCACGGAGGCCCCACCTCGCAACTTCCAGGACTTAACGTGGTTCTAAAGTCAAAGTTTTTTTTACCATTATGCATTCTATCCCTCCCCCCAATTTCTAAACACCTACCTTGCTTCAGCACCGCTGCTCTCACTTCTTGGTTTCACAGGAGACACTGACAGCAGCAGGAGCAGCAGCCTTATGTGTGTAACAGCCCCCCCAGCACCCCCTAATTACTTACCTGAGCCCCATCTCTGTCCAGCGATGTCCACGAGTCCCTCAGCCATCCGGGACTTTCCCTCCTGTTTGGCTGAGACACAGCAGCGGCGCCAATGGCTCCCGCGGCTGTCTATCAAAGTTAGTTAGCCAAATGGGGGAGAGAGGGGGTGGGGCCGAACGGCAGCTCCGTGTTTGAATGGACACAGGGAGCTGTGACTCAGCTCAGGTGCCCCAATAGCAAGCTGCTTGCTGTGTGGGGCACTCACCAGGAGGGAGGGGCCAGGAGAACGGAAGAGGGACCCGAGAAGAGGAGGATCCGGGCTACCCTTTGCAAAACCACTGCACAGAGCAGGTAAGTATAACATTCTTGTTTAACAAAAAAAACGAGACTTTACAATCACTTTAACTTACTTCTGCATCTGGAGCCCAAGTCCACTTTATTTTCTTCTCAATATTCCTGTATTGTGGTTTTGCAGCAGTTGATTTAGAATGTGAGCATTGTTAGGCAATTAAAGAACGGCGACTGACCTATTGTTTAATTTCATTTTTTTCTATTTGGACAGATTTGTCTTACAACATTGCTTTGTGTTACTATAGCATGAAACAATATGCACCAGCTTTAAAGCACATTGCAGATATAATAGAACATGGCATTAGAGAGCATCCAGGTAAATTACTGTAACTTTTGTATAATTAAAAGTAATAGATGTTCCAGACTGTTTTTTATTTATTTCTTTTTATTTATTTAAAAAATAATCCCCAGGTACATTATATTCATTGCCAAGATTTTAGCAAATGTCATTGCAGCTGATTTACATGCTTGTGTTTTGTTGATACAGAAACAGTAATAATGTCCTCATGTAGGAGTGTCTGTCTCCTATTAACAAATGATCGGTCGGAGTGTAATTAGAGATTTACATCATTTTCTACTCTTGGCCAGTAGATCACAATCACTGAAAGGCTGTGAACAGTGCTGAGGATTCCTGAAATCTTACTTCAAATGTTATACAGATTTGTTTGAAAAACTTCTCCTGTGTAGGGAATGAGTTCTTTGTGGCATTCCACATGTAGCACCCTCTAGTGTGCTAGAAGAATAGTACAGGGTTTTTGTTTTTTAAAGTAGGTAAAATTTCCATTTTGACCTGGGCTGGGAGTGGCTCAGAGTAGTGCTGGGTGACTCACAGGTAGCATCACCAGGACTTCCCACTTCTTTCCAGAATGTCCCGGTGTTTTTTGGAAGGAGAGGTGGAGCTGCCTGGGGTGTTCTAAGGAGCCCTGACCAATCCCCAATCTGGATTGGCAGGGGGCAGGCCTCCTTAAATACCCAGGGTCAGCCCAGCTGGGGAGAAGTTGTATCAGGTGGAAGATGGAGTGTTAGGCTGTTGGGGCCTTTGAGAGAGCTCCCCAGTCTGGGGGGGTGACCTTGGGCCTGGGCTCGGGTGCAGACGGGGCCCTCTTACAACCCACAGAGGTGTCCTGACCAGGAGGAGCAAGAGAAGACAGTGGGAGAACACTGCCGGACAAGTCTCCAGGAGTTCCACAGAGGCAGCCAAGAGGGCTGGTGAGTGTGCACACAGTCTGGAGGACTGGGAGGCATGCCCAAGAGGACTGAGATGCAGCAGTCTGGGATGGGTGCAGAGCCAGTCTGGAGGATTGTGCTGGCATGGGCAGAGGAAAGGGGCAGCTGGAGCCTGGAGGGCTGGCAGTGTCTGAACAGGTGATACTGGGAGCAGTAGCCACCGGGACAGCTAGCACTGGAATTTTCTATTTTACACCAAACACCATAGGGACCCGCGGTCCCTGCCTGCAAAGGGCATCTGCTTTAGGCCTGGATGAGCCAGTGTCAGACCTACAATGCTAGCTGATCCGGGAAGTGCAAGCAAGTGATGTGCTGAAGGAGTAATAGTCTGCAAGCAAGAAAGTGCAGGAGGAGAAGAGTAGATTGTATATACCGTGCTGTATATAGGTTAGTCCCAAATTTTGATTGTCGGTTACCTGGCCATCTCATAAGTTTCCTATCCCCATCCAAGTTAAATTCCCTCAAAAAAATCCAAAAAAAAACCAAGTGCAAGGACTGCTTTCATGTCTCTGGATGCTTGAAAAGTGTGTGCCTGGCTGGGCAGGGTGACAGACGGACCACAACATTCAGCAGCCCCTACGGGGGTACCGCTACATACACACTAATTTTGTCACAGTTGCGAGAAAAACGTATTGCCAGCTTTAGAAAGTATAGCTACAGACTGAAATAAGACGGTAAGCTGTAATAAAAAATTACATAATGGCCTGTGCTTTAAATGTATTATGATAATAAACAAAACCTGGGGCTTTCCTGTAAAGGCAACTCATGATGACCAAGCTAGAATATAAAAATATAACACCTCCGTGCTTAAGTGTAAAAAAAAAAAAAAAAAACCCTTAAGCTGCTTGCCTATACCAGTGTTAATATGAAAACATTTCTAAATAAAGGAATTCAGATAAGGCAGCGCTTTAAAGTTAAAGCTTATTATATATTAGATATGAAATTCAGCTATCCATTTTAAAGCGCTGCCTTATCTAATTTCCTTTAACTGAAGAATCTCAATATATAGACTCCAATGTTCTAACTGTGCAAGCTTACTAATGAGAGCTTTCTGTTTCCCTTCCTTCCTTCTTTCCGACGAATTCCGCTCAAGCTTGGCTTGCATGCACACGGTCACACAAAAGTTCTCTGAACTTTCGACTGTCAAGAACGCGGTGATGTACAACGCTACAAGGAGCCGAGAAAATGAAGTTCAATGCTTCCGAGCATGCGTCGAATTGTTTCTGAGCATGCGTGTTTTTTTTGCGCGCGAACGGAATTTCCGTCAAGAACTTTAAGAAAAATAGAGAACTAGCTCTCAATCTTTTGCTGGTGGAAATTCAGACAGAAAAAGTTGGATGCAGCATACACTCGGTCGGAATATCCGACCAAAAGCTCCCATCACACTTTTTTTGACGGAAATTCCGACCGTGTGTATGCAGCATAAGGGTCCATGCGCACTGTCTTAAAAAAACGCTGCTCCTAGAGGAGTTTAGTTGTTTCTAAAGGCAAAACGCTAATGTTATCCTATATGTCCATGCACATTAGGTAGTTTAGAGGCCTATTTTAAGCTCAGCTTTTAGAGGCAGAAAAAAAAAAACCTTCTGTTCTGCATTTTTGAGAGCAGTTTTCTGGCAGAAAAAAAAGCTAAACGCCTCGAAAGACTAGTACAAAAAAAAAATGCTCAAAATTAGCAATTTTGTTCTGCCAAGAACACTGGTGTTTTTTAAGCCAGTGTGCATGGACCCTAAAAATACTTTTTACCATGACTATGGCTTCCTGTCCTGGTGACAACCATACCACCAATTTCTTATCCTGGTGTCACAAGGACAGTAGTAAGGGAACAACCTTTCAATCAAATTTTTAGACATAAATAACTGTGGAATATTAGAACAAGTACAACCAGCTCATCCCAAATGATTGTTCCCTCCCCTGTGATACAAGATACATAAAAAAAAATGTATAGCACCTCCACTGAAGATAAAATCTATTTTTTATTCAGTTTATAATAACATTAAAGTCAGAGCATAAGAATGCTCATAAGAATGATTCATCTCCAGTGGAGGCACCAATCATAATTTCTTGGAAAACTTTAAAGTGTTTGTTACCCCAAAACTTCATATACCTGATTTGTGCCTGCTGTACCATGCACTTGTATGAGAAAGTATCCTGTTCTCTTTGTATTGCTTCATTTATGTGAAATCCCTGGTGTTCCTGCCAGTCCCCTTGCTTCTCTATTATACACTGACCACACTAAGCAGGTCAGATCTTTAGCTATGCTGGGAACTCAGTGTGCTCTCCACCAATGATCAGACTTGTCCTGACACTCCCCCGCTGCACAGCTATTCACTGGCAAGCTCAGTGTGCTGCTGCTTCTCCTTCTCCAGCTCTTATGCAGCTGAGAACAGAGGGAATGTGATCACTTATAAAAAAGGGAAAAAAAGGTGTGTAATGTATGTATGTGTAATACATTATATATATATATATATATATATATATATATATATATATATATATATATATATATATATATATATATATATACCCTGTTTCCCTGAAAATAAGACCTAGCGTGATTGTCAGTGATGGCTGCAATATAAGCCCTACCCCCCAAATAAACCCTAACCTGTTTCCCCAAAAATAAACCCTACCCTGAAAATAAGACCTACAAGGACTTTAACTAGGGCTTAATATATATTACAAAAATGTTTTTCCTTTCATTTCTAATTTATACTGATTGGGTTGTTTTACAAGGTGATCATTTCAATCACTTTAAGCCAGCCATACATGGATCGAAATTCAGCGGGCACCAGACTAATTTAAATCCATTTATGGGCTAGCTGGTTGTACACAAATAGATCTATCAATGAACTTGTCATCCACGATAAATGCTTAAGAGGCCCTGCTCAGGCTGTCAAAGTCCAACGAGTTGGATGCCGCTGACTAGTGAGGGTGCAGGCTGAGTAAAGGTCCGTCCAAACCCAAAGTATACTGCAGAAAAAGGAAGGGATAGCCCGGCTGCCTTACACCTCACCCGGCCCCCCGAGTGGTTCGCAGGTAACGCAGCCCCAGCTCGATTCATCCAGACCACAACTTGGGTTGGAGTTGTGGTCTGAATTAATTGAGCTGAGGCTGCATTTACCTGCTAACCACTCGGGGGGGGGGGGGGGGGGCCGGGTGAGGTGTGAGGCGGCCCGGCTATCTATTCCTATCGATCAGCTTGTGTACAATCAGCCTGTTGTGTTTTTCCGAATGAGCAGAGCTGCCAGATCTAGCCCACAACACTGATCATTGTATTTGGCCGGCAGGAAAGTCTCCCCGGCAGAACAGTCCTATTTGGGTGAAGTCAGAGTATTTTCCTCTTTTGATTCAAAATGCAATGTGTTTTGCTTCTCAGTATGTCCACAAGCATTGTATTGTATATTGGTATGTTTTTGCTCCAGCCTGAAGGCAAGTCACTTTTTGTATCCTTCTTGTATAATAATCACAGTGTTTACACATGCCTTATCTACCCCTTCTTCTTTCTCTTTTTTTTTTTTTTTTTTTTTTTTTAATGTGCAATGGAAGTGTTCAGCCTTATTGTTGTCTTATTCATTTTATCATTTTTTTTTCTATTGTGCATCTAGAAATGTAGTTCTTTGTATTTCCCTCCAGAGCTCGGGGTTGGCATGACAACAGAAGGCATTGATGTGCGCAGTGTTGGAAACACCCTGGTGCTGCATGAAACTGCGTTAATTGAAGCCTTTAACCTCAAAGCTGGCATTGAATACCAGTTAAAAAATAGTAAGTCCAGTAAATTTTGATGAAAGACGAGTGTTTATTGATTATCGTTTTAAGCACAAAATAAGCCACAGACACCATTGGCCACACGCCATAAAAATTGTGGTTACACCACTGACGCTCTGCACATGTTGAGAGACTGGTTTCCCTTCCATCTCTAAATCTTGCGGTCAGCAGAGTTGTCTGTACAGTAGCCAGACCTGTTAGCCATACTACTGTGGACAGAATATAAAGAATATATCTGGTTGCAATAGGTATTGTATATAATAATGACATTTTATTAAATGCATAACTAAGTAAGTTTCATGGTACCTTTTTAATTCTCTAAATGTTGTACTGTGATGAACAGTTTGACTAGAAGATTTATATTTAATGGAAGGATGTCCAGAAGACACCATGGCACTTTGTGTTCAAAGGCCAATTGATAGGGTTCTTTACATCCCTGGAGAATTATCAGCTAGAACAGCCCTGAGATGTAGAATCAACTGCACATTAAATGAGCTCTATGGTCACAGCATACACTTTTATTTTATAACATCAGCGTTGTAAAAGCAATACAAACAATATTTTTTTTTCATAATCCAATATAAACATACTTGAAAAATCTACTTCATTGCTATGAGTGCTGCCTGTCTGTTAGCCATCTCTTTTCACAACTTCATGGATTCTCTGCATGCTTTGCAGCTTCTTCTCTGCTGTTCACTTTCAATGTCTACTGACTACATATCCCATGATACCTTGCTGCCATCTTGTAATGACTCTTTCTCCTGAAATCCTCTTCTCAGCACCTCTGTAACTCAGAAGACAGGCTCTTTGACGTGTGCCACAGCCATGCCTATTCACAGGGCATAGCAACTGTGTCACTGAATTCAAGGAAGTAAATGCGTGAATATTTTAAAGTCATTTTCCAACCTTAAGATCATTCAGATAATAGGAGTAAGATAGAAATAATTGAAATTCAATATGTAAATAAATACGATTTTTAAATAACCACTTCCAGCCCAAGGATTTCCTATGACATCTTTGAATTTCAGTGGTGATATCTGAATGATGTCTGCAGCTGCAGGCATGCAATCGGGGACCCGGAGAAAGAATCAGCCACCGGATGAAGAGCATAGAGTTTTCCAGTGACCAGATAGTCACTAGTCATCTCTATGACTGTCGGAGGCCCGATCGCGTTATGACATCACGTCCGGGCAGTGGATGTAAACAAAGCCGAGATCTCGGCTGGAAAGCATCGGATCGTTTTTTTTGGTTTTTTTTATCTGATGCTTTCCAGCCTGGAGAAGAGATGCGGGGTCTTATAGAACACATATCTCTCCATAAAGAGAATGTTTACATTCCTTGTAATAGGAATTAAAGTGATCAAAAAAATTTTTTTTAAAGAGAAAGTGTAAAAATAAAAAAATGTAAGTAAGATAAACAATAAAAAAAAATAAAATAATTTAACCACTTGAGCCCCGGACCATTATGCTGCCTAAGGACCAGAGGTCTTTTTCCAATTTGGCACTGCGTCGCTTTAACTGCTAATTGCGCGGTCATGCAATGCTGTACCCAAACGAAATTTGCGTCCTTTTCTTCCCACAAATAGAGCTTTCTTTTGATGGTATTTGATCACCTCTGCGGTTTTTATTTTTTGCGCTATAAATGGAAAATGACCGAAAATTTTGAAAAAAAATGATATTTTCTACTTTTTGTTATAAAAAAAAATCCAATAAACTCAATTTTAGTCATACATTTAGGCCAAAATGTATTCGGCCACATGTTTTTGATAAAAAAAATGTCAATAAGCGTATATTTATTGGTTTGCGCAAAAGTTATAGCGTCTACAAACTAGGGTACATTTTCTGTAATTTACACAGCTTTTAGTTTATGACTGCCTATGTCATTTCTTGAGGTGCTAAAATGGCAGGGCAGTACAAACCCCCCCCCAAATGACCCCATTGTGGAAAGTAGACACCCCAAGGAAATTGCTGAGAGGCATGTTGAACCCATTGAAAATTTATTTTTTTTGTCCCAAGTGATTGAATAATGACAAAAAAAAAAAAATATTTACAAAAAGTTGTCACTAAATGATATATTGCTCACACAGGCCATGGGCCTATGTGGAATTGCACCCCAAAATACATTCTGCTGCTTCTCCTGAATATGGGGATACCACATGTGTGGGACTTTTTGGGAGCCTAGCCGCGTACGGGGCCCCGAAATCCAATCACCGCCTTCAGGATTTCTAAGGGCGTAAATTTATGATTTCACTCTTTACTGCCTATCACAGTTTCGGAGGCCATGGAATGCCCAGGTGGCACAAAACCCCCCCAAATGACCCCATTTTGGAAAGTAGACACCCCAAGCTATTTTCAGAGAGGCATATTGAGTCCATGGAATATTTTATATTTTGACACAAGTTGCGGGAAAGTGACACATTTTTTTTTTTTGCACAAAGTTGTCACTAAATGATATATTGCTCACACAGGCCATGGGCATATGTGGAATTGCACCCCAAAATACATTTAGCTACTTCTCCTGAGTACGGGGATACCACATGTGTGGGGCTTTTTGGGAGCCTAGCCGTGTACGGGACCCCGAAAACCAATCACCGCCTTCAGGATTTCTAAGGGTGAAAATTTTTGATTTCACTCTTCACTGCCTATCACAGTTTCGGAGGCCATGGAATGCCCAGGTGGCACAAAACCCCCCAAAAAACCCAAATGACCCCATTTTGGAAAGTAGACACCCCAAGCTATTTGCTGAGAGGCATGGTGAGTATTTTGCAGCTCTCATTTGTTTTTGAAAATGAAGAAAGACAAGAAAAAACTTTTTTTTTTTTTCTTTTTTCAATTTTCAAAACTTTGTGACAAAAAGTGAGGTCTGCAAAATACTCACTATACCTCTCATCAAATAGCTTGGGGTGTCTACTTTCCAAAATGGGGTCATTTGGGGGGGGTTTGTGCCACCTGGGCATTCCATGGTCTCCGAAACTGTGATAAGCAGTCAAGAGAGAAATCAAAAATTCACGCCCTTAGAAAGCCTGAAGGCGGTGCTTGGTTTTCGGGGTTCCGTACGCGGCTAGGCTCCCAAAAAGTCTCACACATGTGGTATCCCCGTACTCAGGAGAAGCAGCAGAATGTATTTTGGGGTATAATTTCACATATTCCCATGGCATGTTTGAGCAATATATCATTTAGTGACAATTTTGTGCAAAAAAAAAAAAAAATTGTCTCTTTCCCGCAACTTGTGTCGCAATATAAAATATTCCATGGACTCGACATGCCTCTCAGCAAATAGCTTGGGGTGTCTACTTTCCAAAATGGGGTCATTTGGGGGGGTTTTGAACTGTCCTGGCATTTTATGCACAACATTTAGAAGCTTATGTCACACATCACCCACTCTTCTAACCACTTGAAGACAAAGCCCTTTCTGACACTTATTGTTTACATGAAAAAGTTTTTTTTTTTTGCAAGAAAATTACTTTGAACCCCCAAACATTATATATTTTTTTAAAGCAAATGCCCTACAGATTAAAATGGTGGGTGTTTCATTTTTTTTTTTCACACAGTATTTGCGCAGCGATTTTTCAAACGCATTTTTTGGGGAAAAAACACACTTTTTTAAATTTTAATGCACTAAAACACACTATATTGCCCAAATGTTTGATGAAATAAAAAAGATGATCTTAGGCCGAGTACATGGATACCAAACATGACATGCTTTACAATTGCGCACAAACGTGCAGTGGCAACAAAATAAATACATTTTTAAAAGCCTTTAAAAGCCTTTACAGGTTACCACTTTAGATTTACAGAGGAGGTCTACTGCAAAAATTACTGCCCTCGATCTAACCTTCGCGGTGATACCTCACATGCATGGTGCAATTGCTGTTTACGTTTGACGACAGACCGCCGCTTGCGTTCGCCTTAGTGCGAGAGCAGGGGGCGACAGGGGTGCTTTTTTTTTTTTTTTTTTTTTCTTTATTATTTTTTTGCTTTTTTATCTTATTTTTAAACTGTTCCTTTCATTTTTATTTTTTTTTAATCATTTTTATTGTTATCTCGGGGAATGTAAATATCCCCTATGATAGCAATAGGTAGTGACAGGTACTCTTTTTTTGAAAAAATTGGGGTCTATTAGACCCTAGATCTCTCCTCTGCCCTCAAAGCATCTGACCACACCAAGATCGGTGTGATAAAATGCTTCCCCAATTTCCCAATGGCGCTATTTACATCCAGCGAAATCTAAGTCATAAAATGCTTGTAGCTTCCGGTTTCTTAGGCCATAGAGATGTTTGGAGCCACTCTGGTCTCTGATCAGCTCTATGGTCAGCTGGCTGAATCACCGGCTGCATTTTCAGGTTCCCTGTTGAGACAGGAGAGCCAGAGAAAAACACGGAAGACGGTGGGGGGGGGGCATTCCCTCCCACGGCTTGTAAAAGCAGTCTAGAGGCTAATTAGCCGCTAGGATTGCTTTTACATGAAAGCCGACCGCTGGCTGAAAAGAATGATACCAAGATGATACCTAAACCTGCAGGCATCATTCTGGTATAACCACTCAAAGTTGTGAATGGCGTACCTGAAGACAAAAAAATGGTTAACAATAAAGCACAGTAAACGGTAAAGTATAAAAAATTGCATACCTGAAAAGCAAACATGATAAAACATAATAACAATAAAACATTGCAGAATAGAATACAGTAAAAAAGAGCAGAACAATAGAGAGAATAGAGAGAGAGAGAACAATAAAACGACAACTATTTTTTTTTATTTTATATATATATATATATATATATATATATATATATATATATATATATATATATATATATATATATATTTTTTTTACACTTTTTTTGTATCTAACTTTTATAACTGTAACCGGTTCCAGGTTCGGGTCTCTCAAAATGCGATGGCATCTTGGGAGACCCTGTGAAAGTGTGCCTAGTCTGTGCAATGCTGTACCCTACGCTAATACTCAACTAGTGCATGGTAGCGTTCAAAACATTCACCAATGCAAAGACCAGGATTGTCAGGACAGGAGGGACAATAATAGCGGGTGTCACGCCTATATCCGCGCTAGCTGCAGACACAATATCTTTTTTGGGGGCGTTCGCTGGGTAGGGGTACTCGGGAGGACATAAAGAAAATGCCTCTCATGCAGCCGACTGCATTTGGTTGGGGATGTGAATGGGTGAAGTACGGGCGCTGCAGAAGCGGTGGGTTCCCAATTAGGATTGGCGAATGCAGTAGGAAGGGCACTATGGGCACGACGGGCCTGTGTTTGTCTTTTTGGTGGCAGCGGGACACTACTTGTGCTTGCCACCTCACCAGCTTGAACTGCACTTATGGGACTCGCCACGTCACCAAGTGTTACTGCAGTGCTGGTTTGACTACGACCGGGGTGTACTAGGCCGCTGGCGCTTGCCAGTTCACCAAAACGCTACCAAAAAATCTGTTGGCGATCGCAGGGATCAGGCCTGACTCTGCGAACGCTGCAGTTATGCGTTTTAGTCTTTTGTAAGTGACAGTGATCGATCGATACTGCACTTGGGTGGGCTGGGCTGGGCCGGGCGGAGGGGCAAAACGCAGGTGCTAGCAGGTATCTGGGCTGATCCCGCTAACACTGCGTTTGTGAGAACCCTAAACTGCTGGGGATGCTAGTATAGATCTGATCGGAATAGATATTGATCCGTTCAGATACTATACCACTAAGGGTGGTGTACAGTGCGTGCGTGGGTGTTAGCGGTACTGGCGCTAACCTGACGCTGCCTGGGGCTGGTGCTTGCCAGTTCACCAAAATACTACCAAAAAAACTGTTAGCGATCGCAGGGATCAGGCCTGACTCTGCGAACGCTGCAGTTATGCGTTTAGTGTTTTGTAAGTGTCAGTGATCGATCGATACTGCACTTGGGTGGGCTGGGCCGGGCGGAGGGGCAAAACGCAGGTGCTAGCGGGTATCTGGGCTGATTCCGCTAACACTGCGTTTTTGGGAACCCTAAACTGCTGGGGACACTAGTATAGATCTGATCGGATCAGATATTGATCCGTTCAGATACTATACCACTAAGGGAGGCGTATGCTGCGTGCGTGGGTGTTAGCGGTACTGGCGCTAACCTGACCCTGCCTGGGGCTGGTGCTTGCCAGTTCACCAAAATACTACCAAAAAAACTGTTAGCGATCGCATGGATCAGGCCTGACTCTGCGAACGCTGCAGTTATGCGTTTAGTCTTTTGTAAGTGACAGTGATCGATCGATACTGCACTTGGGTGGGCTGGGCTGGGCCGGGCGGAGGGGCAAAACGCAGGTGCTAGCAGGTATCTGGGCTGATCCCGCTAACACTGCGTTTTTGGGAACCCTAAACTGCTGGGGACGCTAGTATAGATCTGATCGGATCAGATATTGATGCGTTCAGATACTATACCACTAAGGGAGGTGTATGCTGCGTGCGTGGGTGTTAGCGGTACTGGCGCTAATCTGACGCTGCCTGGGGCGACGCATATCACCGCCGGGCGATCAGGGGGCTAAACCTTTATTCGGTAATAAACGGCGGGTGCCCTGACACTATAAAAAATAAACAAACTAACCAGCGTCAACCGTAACGGTTATACGGTGATCAGTGGTGAAAGGGTTAACTAGGGGGCAATCAAGGGGTTAAAACATTTATTCGGTAGTATATGGGGGTCCCTGACGCTATAAAACGCTGACGGTGAACCTAAATATTTATGTCCCTAACTAGCGTCACCAGCGACACTAATACAGCGATCAGAAAAATGATCGCTTAGTGACACTGGTGACAGGGGGTGATCAAGGGGTTAAAACTTTATTAGGGGGGGTTAGGGGGGTACCCTAGACCTAAAGGGGGGTAACAGTATCTGTCCCAACACTGTAACTGTCACAAACTGACACCAATGCAGTAATCAGAAAAAAAAAAAAAAAAAAAACTGCTGGTGTCAGTTTGTGACAGGGGGGGGGGTGATTGGGGGCGATCGGGGGGGGGGATCGGGGTGTTTTGTGTGCCTGGCATGTTCTACTGTGTGTGTGTGTGTTGGTGCACTCACATTGATGTCTTCTCTCCTCGGTCCGGAACGGAAATTACCGAGCCGAGGAGAGATGACATCATTTCCTTTGCTGCTGTTTAGCATACAGCAGCAAAGGAATGATTCGATTGGCCGGCGGCGATCGCGAGGGGGGGGCCACGAACGGATGGTCTCCCCCTCACCACCGATCGCCGCTGGACAAACGACGACCGCCTCGGGCACCGGGGGGGGGGGGGTCCGATCGGACCCCCCACCCGCGGAAGGCAAATCACGTACCCTGTACGTGATTTTGCCTGTCCGTGCCACTTTGCCGGCGTACATCGGCGTGAGGCGGTCGTCAAGTGGTTAAAGTGTCCCTGTGTGCTTGCGGAAGTGAACGCACACGTAAGTCGCGCCCGCATATGTAAACGCCGTTCAAACCACGCGTGAGGTATCGCCACGTGTGTTAGAGCAAGAGCAACAATTCTAGCCCTAGACCTCCTCTGTAACTCTAAACTGGTAACCTGTAAAAAAATTTAAAGCATCGCCTATAGAGATTTGGTACCAAAGTTTGGCGCCATTCCACAAGTGTGTGCAGTTTTAAAGCGCAACATGTTGGGTATCTAATTACTCGGCGTAACATTATACAAAAAATTGGGCTAACTTTACTGTTTGTTATTTTTTAATTCATGAAACGCGTTTGAAAAATTGTTGCGCAAATACCGTGTGACAAAAAAAGTTACGACAGCCATTTTATTCCCTAGGGTGTCTGCTAAAAAAACATATATAATGTTTGGAGGTTCTGAGTAATTTTCTAGCAAAAAAATGATGATTTTTACATGTAGGAGAGGAGTGCCAGAATAGGCCCAGTATGGAGGTGGTTAATCAATAATGCCTACTTCTAATTCCATGTACACACGGTCAGACTTTCCGGCAGGAAAAGTCAGACGGAATCTTTTCATCTGACATTCCAATCGTGTGTGGGCCTCATCGGACTTTTTTTTTTTTTAAATTGTGACGGACCTAGAAATAGAACATGTTTTAAATCTTTCCGACGGAATTCGTTCCTATCGGGAAAACCGCTCGTCTGTATGCTGTTCCAACGGACCAAAAACGACGCATGCTCTGAAGCAAGTACGAGACGGCAGCTATTGGCTACTCGCTATTGAACTTCCTTTTTCTATTCCCGTCGTACGTGTTGTAGGTCACCGCAGTCTAGATGGTCAGACTTTGGTGTGAGCGTGTGTGGGCAAGACAGTTTCAGCGGAACTCCGTCGGAAAAACCTTCAGAGTTTATTTTGACGGAAAAACCGGTCGTGTGTACGCGGCATAAGCCTATCAATGCATCATATTGGAAGCATCTGGCTGGATACCCAAGAGAGGCCGAAGATCATGTGGTCTCAGCAGATCACTATAGGAAAGCTCAAAAATGCTCCATTTGAACCCTCTTTAAAGTCAACTTGTCATTAAATTAATGCAACACCATTTGCCTACATAAGCCCACAGTATTTAGAACATTGAAAATCACTGTTGTCCTGTTTTCCATGTTTATACTTTTTTTAAAAAGTGAACTTTCTGAAGCTGCAAGCAGCCATTGTCTGTCTGATTTAGAAAGCAGCTTGCCAGTTGCAGGACAGATGACTTACTTGTAGTGATTCTGAACAGATGCTTCACAGCCCCGAAATTGGCTTTCAGTTTGTGATTCAACCAATTGCAGCCCCCAACAGAAAGGTATTTCATTTAATGACAGATTTAAAAAGTGGACTACGCTATCTGAAAACTCCTGATTATTGTGAATATTGTCCGCGCCCATTACTCTTTCAGCACAAATAAACTATTAAACCTGGCTTTGCAAGTGCTATTATGCCAGCAGAAGACAGACCTAGTTGCTTGATTGCACCCCACCCTTACTAGCAGAAAATAAAGTGTTTAAACCCTAAAACTTGTCCCTGTATGAAAGAAAAAAAACACCTACTTGCCAGGATACAGAGTCCAGCGTTCTCTTGCTTCTAGGGAAAGTTCTCCCTACACTGCTCCTCTCTGATGCCTCCATCTTGAATTGAGACCTGGTGCATGCAGTGACACACTGAGGACCCTGCTAGTAAACTGGCATAGACCCAGCCCCATTTCTGCACATGTGTGAGATCCCACAAGCTGCTTCATGGAATATGTGATGTATCTATCCCAGTAGGTGGTTTGTGTGCTGTGCTGAAATACTGCAAAGGATGCCAGCGTGACCTGCACCATTCCTGCGCATGTGCTGGGTCCGGGTATGTCATCCTTGCTTAGGTTAAATTTAGGTTATATTTAGAGACCTGGGCTTTAGGGGGAGGACCTTTTTTTTTTAATATTTTTTTTTTTTTTTTTTAATCGTGTTATAGAGAGAAGGAAGAGGCAGGAGAGAGGAATATTAGAAAAAGGGGTGAAGGTCAGCTTTAATGTCCAAGTTTTTTACTTTTTTTCACATTTTCTATAGGCGACCATTTTTTTTTTTTGTACTTTTATTTATAAATTATGTATTTTTCTTTTATCTTTTCATAATTCTTCACGTTACTATATTATTTTGGCCCTGTCTATTTTATTGTATTGGCTGTAATAAGTTTTTTGAACTTCAAGAATTTTGTGTGTGCAGAGCAAAACATCTGCTGAAATCACCCTTTTCCAATTTTGACGTTCACTTTGTATATAAGGTCAGATGTGATCCTGTTGCATGTAAGTTTAACTAGATCTATACTATAACAAAATGCTTTTCAGTTTGCAGGCTCTGGCCCTTGAACTTGCAGATGTTAAACATGAATAAAAAAATTTAGATAATTTTTTTGCTAAAAAGAGTGAAAGTATGACACAGGAATGCTTGCTAAACTAAGCAGCTTTATAGCAAATTAATCACTTTGTGAATATATATACCGTATATATAATGTAATAGTATTGGTCCTAGTTGATGGAATAATTTTTACTGTAGTAAATAATAGGGACAGTACATTATCGTTTATTCTCATATTGTATTTAGAAAACCAGTTTTCTGTTGTGTATCATAATTTGCTTAGAAATAAAATGTTTTCATTGAATTGTTCCCTAGATGATGCAGCACAGGAAGCGCTAACAGATATGCCGCCGCGATCTGAAGAGGTACAATTATCATGTTAACCAAAGATCAATAGAAGTTACCACAATCCTCCTGACATACACTTCTCTCTGTATTAAATATCTCTTAGATTAAGTTTTTTGTACTTTCGTATAAACATGCCTATGAATATAGACACCTATATACCTCTTATCATGATGTAAGCTACTAATTGCATATTAGTTACTATATGTGTTTCACCCCAGTATGGATACTAGGGTTGCACTGATACCACTTTTATAAGACAGAGTACAAGTACCAATACTTTTTTTTCAAGTACTCGCCAACGACCGATACTTTTTTTTAATGTCATGTGACATTGGCACTAATATGCAGCACTGATAGGTGGCACTGATCAGGTGTGGACTGTGTAAGGTTTTTTGTTTTGTTTTGTTTTGTTGTTTTTTTTACAATTTTTTTTATTTTTTTCACAATTTTATATTTATATATTTCTTTTACAATGCTTTTCTTTTTTCTTTTTTTTTTTGGGGGGGGGGGTCAGTGTTTTTTTTTTTTATTATTAGTAGTATTATTTTTACAATTTTACTTTTAAATATTTATTACAATGTTTCCTTTTTTTTATTTCTGTTTTTAATCGACCCTGTTGGGGGGGGGGGGGGGGGCTTTGGTGAGATGTCTGGGGTCTAAACAGACCCCTGACATCTCCCCTTTGAGCTAGGGAAAAGGAAATGAGAAAGCAGGTTCCCCAGTCCCTTTCTCTGCAGCCTCAGCTGCACTGAAGATGAATGAAGAGGAGACAGGCTACTCTCCATTCATAAACCGAAGCATCGTAAACATAGTTTACAATGCTCAGTTATGAATGGACAGAATCACTGAATCTGGAACAATGTTCATTTTGCTCACGTACAATTAAAAATCTTTTATAGAACATATCTCACCCCAAAGTATTTACTCTAAAGATGCCTAAAAGAATTGTCATTGTGCAGAAGATGCCAAAGATCTCCTGCCCATGGTATGAAAATGTTCTAAACTTTTAAGATGCTGGCACAATGTGAATTCTATATTAAATTTGACATTACTTTTTGACTTTCCTGGGGATCTTGGTGTGATTGGTATATTGTTAATATTGCAGTTTTTAGAAGCATTTTTTTAATAGTAATTTTTCTAATATTGCAATATTTAGAAGCCCTTTTTTTTATAAATGGAAAGTCAATATGAATTCCATGAGACAAGTATGCTTGAAAACATGTGCAGTATAAGAGATTGCAGACTGTGCCCTCATAGACTTGTATAGGGCTGACTAGGTGCCCACAACAGCCCCATACAAGTCGTTTGCCCAAGTAGAAGAAAACATTGCAGCAGAATGTGTTTTAGATACAGAAACTGCAGTGGACAGTGTTAGTGCAGACTATATTACTAGGGGGTGTGGATCAGAAGAGTCCAGTATGAAAATACAGTTGTTCTTTAAATTTTATTTTTATATAGATTAATTTATTTTTTATATTGGACTCCTCTGGAAGGAGGGGAGAGCAAAGTGATGTCCTTTTTTGTGTGCTGCTTCTCCTTCAGCACCCTCTTGCAGTCTAAAATGAGTCCTTGACCAAGCTGTATTGATTTAAATACAGTGGAGAAAAGTGAGGTGGTCTCTGGCAGGGGTGAGTGAATCTCAAGAGGGGCTGAACTGAAATACAAATAATTTCACACACAAAACAGTTCATACATATACATTTTAATTATGTATTTAGTTGTTTGACTGGATTTCAATATTTAAGACTTGGTAGCCTCTCATTTTACATTAAGAATATATAAACCCAACATTTCTTATTCCTGATATGTGCCTGCTGCACCATGTACTTGATTGAAAATGTATCCTGTTCTGTTTGTATTGCTTCCTTTGTGTGAAATCGCTGGTGTTCCTGCCAGTCCCTCTGTTTTCCTATTAAAAACTGACCACACTGGGCATGAGAACACAGTGTGGTCAGTTCTTTAGCTGTGCTGGGAACTCACTGCTCTCCTCCAATAATCAAACTTGTGCTGACACGTGTCCACCCCCCTACCCCTGCCCCTTGCACAGCCATTTACTGTTAAGACAATAGAGCAGCTGTTTCTCTATCCCTAACTCGCTGAGTTCCTTATGCAGCTGAGAACATAGGGAACAGAGGGTATGTGAAAAAAAGGTACTTATAATGTGTTTTTTTTTTTTTATATATACTTCTATACACAAATGTTTTGCCTTTCATTTCTTTAAACTGAGTGAGTGGGTTGCATATACTTTATAAAAAAAGAATTGTGCTGTATCTTGTGAAATTCTGTATACCTTTTGGATCGCACTTAGCCCCTTTTCACACCGGCAGAGATCACCAGCGGATCTGCCTGCACAGCTCTCCGGTGTGTAATAGTAAAGCATTGTTTCTTTTTCAGGAACTGGACCCAGTCACTCTTCATAATCAGGCACTGATGAATATGGATACTAAGCCTACAGATGGCTTCGAAAAACTTCAATTTTTGTTGCAGCAAAACCTCTTTCCTCCTGAAACATTTGGCAATCTTTTACTTTTATACTGCAAATATGAGGTAATGTGAGGTGCTGAAGTTACAACCATATTAATATGGGGGTTGCTTTGCTTTTTTCTTTAGCGTTCATTTTAATAAACCATTGATATAGTTAACCATTGCTGCTTATTTGCTTGGTTTATGTAACTATTGTTTTACTGTGGAAAGGCTGTGCATCCTGATTACTACTACTTTTAATTCGTTTTTCACTTTTTTTATAATGTCCCTTTATATATGTTCAAGATCACACCTGTCTGCTACTAATGTAGACCTCACCATATAAATATGAGTAAACTGAGGCACAGCAGACACATTCAAAATCCGTGCTGGTGATTAGCTATCACCTTAGTTTGGAAAATAAACCTCTAATTACATTGAAACTGAAATGCCGCGTACACACGATCGGACTTCTCGTCGGAAAAAGATATGGTGGCTTTTCCGTCACACAAAAGTTCACTGAACTTACGACCGTCAAGAACGCGGTGACGTACAACACTATGACGATCTGAGAAAATGAAGTTCAATGCCTCTGAGCATGCGTCAAATTGTTTCCGAAGGAATAAATTTGCAGGAATTTTGCACGTCGGAATTGCCACAGACGATCGCATTTTCGGATAGGAACTCTCTCAATCTTTTGCTGGCTGGAATTCAGCCAGCAAAAGTCCGATGGAGCATACACATGGTCGCATTTTCCGACGGAAAACTCATCGGTCTTTTGCGGGCCGAAATTCCGATCGTGTGTACGCGGCATAAGGCTGCATTCACAACGAGACAATTTGAACTGCGGGCGGAATTGATTCTGCCCACTATTCCAGAATCATGGCAAAATGTGGGAGGCATTTGTGATGCCATTACTTGTTAACGACACTCTAATCACGCTGAGATTTTGCAGCAGTTGGCGTGCCATAAGTCACGCTGCAATTGCAGCCAAATCGCAATATGCAAAGCTTTTTGCTCAAAAAGGAGCAGGAGCTTCTTTTTGGGTGACAGCAGTGCGATTTTGCTACGATTGCAGCGTAATTTATCTCAACGCGATTGGGGTGCTATTACCAAGTAATGGCATCGCAAACGCATTCCGCCGCGATTTTGGAATCGCGGAGAGAATTGTAGCGACTCTGTCCACGATTCAAATTTCCAAGGTGTGAATGGAGCCCAAGATATCTAGCAGGTAAAACCTGAACTTATGTAGGTTTACGATTTTATTTTTATCCTAAATTCATGTTTTTCCAAAAAAAAAAAGTTATGGTACAAGCTTGGTTCCCTATACAAAGAGCTGAACATAACTTTTTGAAAGATAATAGATTCAGGTACTTAATTGTTTCTTTTATAGAGCAATGAGTAACAAAACCTAATTTACCAATAGCATCTTTTGTCTTAAAGTGGATGTAAGCCCTCACATATACCCAGTGAAGTGAATAGCCTCAGATGATACACAGAGATGAAACAAATCTCCCTACATACGTTTTACATGTATATCTGCTGTCTTCAGCATTCTAGACTCCTTAGAAAGTGCACATCGTGTTAGAACATTTTCTTACTGTTTCAGCAGTGGGAGGGGAGTCTGGGCAAACACTGTGAGAGAGCTGATTGGAGGAAAGGCTCCCCCCCCCCCGTCCACATAGGCAGAGGAACGAAGACAGTTGCAGAGCTGTGCTGTGAATAGACAAGCTCACTGCTTATCTGTCTCTAAGCTCCCTCCCTGACACAAATTTCCAGCTGCTTTTATCTCCTGTGTCGGAGAACTTGTCAGAAGTTATCATGTTGATAACAGAGGAACGAAGTAGCAGAAAGACACTGGACTTAGGTCTTTGGAGAGAGATAAGTAAACACTACAGATTTATGTTCCCAAGTCAGACTTCATGAATCAGGTTTACATCCACTTTCAACTCTTACTGCCCACGTAACGCATATGTGTGGCTGCAACAAGGGTGGGCTTTAACTCCCACATGCCGCACCTTTACGTATATGGGTGACAAGGCTTTTTGTGGTAAGTGTGCTCACTTCACACTCCCAGCACAGTGAGCAAGCTGGCAATGTGATGGCACTCAAACCTGAAGTATCAAATACCTAATTTTCAATCATTTTTATTAGAAATTTTTAACAAAGTTACAGATAGTTACCTACTAATGTTATTCACCACTTATGGGCTTACAATGAAATTGGAATGATTATAGATGACTGTGTACTTATGCTTATAAGTAGTCAGTTTAGCCATTATGTTAAAGCAGTATTAAATGCAAAAGCAGACATTTATTATTTATTTTTGCAGCTTACAAGTTCTTAGATGTGTGGCTGCATTCATTTTTCTTTTTTAGGCTTTTTTTCTTTTATTTTCATTTAGTGAGTCTACCAGTAAATCTGTTTTTTGTTTTTTTCAATAGATTAAGCTCTCTTGCCGATTGTATCAGTTTTGTATCAGTTTACAGGCATGAGACAAACCATTTTACACTAGCAGGGGTGCTTAAATGATCAGCTTTTATTTATTCATGTAAAACCTTTATCCTGAGGCCCCTTTCACACGATTGGCCCGCTCGGATCTGCCTGTCCGTTTTTCAGGCGGATCCGAGCGAGTTCCCGCTATGCAGAGGGTGGGAATGGGAGGGTGGATGATGCAGGGTGTGTAATGAGGTCAGATGGTCAACTCCTTCCTGTGTCATGACCTAAAGTCTCTTTGGTTTCTTTCTAGTACTTTGATCTTGCAGCAGACGTACTGGCTGAAAATGCCCATCTGACATACAAGTTTCTAACTCCGGTAAGTATTTCTTTTAAAATGTGGTAAATTAAGTCATTTGTATACATATTTGCTCAACTTACCCAGGCATCCCCAGTTGTTACCAGGGACCTTTTGTTAAAATATGAATAGGGGAATTTTTTTTAAATTAAAGGAAACCTTTTAAGAGTGAAACTTGGAGTATACCATTGCCAAGCAATGCTCCTGAAAATGCTGCCTGTCATGTTTACCATGTTGTAATAATGTTTGAGCCACTGACCCAGCACATCATTCACTGCATTACTGATGCTACAGGAAAGGGCATTTAAAAAGCAAACTCTGCACACTTTAACATATGTCCTCATCTTAAAAGTATTCAAAACTGATTTAGAGGTTTTTTTTTTTTTTGGTTTTTTTTTTGCAGTTCTCTAATCGATATAATAAAATGGTTTTTTTTTAATTGTACAAACCAAATGGTAGCAATATATATAAATATAAAATAGTTTTAATAAGACTAGCAGTACCAGGATTAAAAATAGTTAAAGTAGAACTATAGGAAAAATTATTTTTTTATTATGAATAGAGTAAGGGAGGGCTATAACTCCTGTAGGGTTTATTTTTGCCATCTTTGTTCCATTGGGGAGATTTCCCTTCACTTCCTGTCCCATAGCCAAACAGGAAGTGAGAGGAAATCCCTGCAAATTATGCTAAGCTCTCGGGGACCCCCAGGGCACCAGAACTAGTGTCCCCATTGGAAGATTTCCTCTCTAATACTTTTCTGGGGACAACCCAAAATTTTGGGGTTTTCTTTTTACTTTCAATGATAATGGTAAACAGGACAAATAGAGAGGATAAATCTCCTTAGCAGGGGCACAGACAGCAATAAAAATTGACAGGGGCTCTAATCCCTCTCCACCCTATCCAAAACTAAAAAAAAAAAAAAAGTTTTGCCTTTTAGTTATACTTTAAGCAGGGCTTAAAATTTTCAGTCCTGAGCTACTAGCCAGGCCTCAAGGGTTACACGCCACCAGTTGCCCCGCCCAACCCCTGCCATGCCCCGCCACTAATCCCACCCCTAAACAAGCCCTCATAAATTATCTCATGAAATGACACTTAAATGTTTTATGCATAATTAAGTTATAAAAATAAATATTAACAACAACTTTATCCGTGTCCACCAATGCAGCCGGTGTCTGCCAGTGCAGCTATGTGTCCCCATTGCAGCCTGTGTAACCAATGCAGCTATGTGTCCCCAATGCAGCTATGTGTCCCCAATGCAGCTATGTGTCCCCAATGCAGCTATGTGTCCCCAATGCAGCTATGTGTCCCCATTGCAGCTATGTGTCCCCATTGCAGCCATGTGTCCCCATTGCAGCCATGTGTCCCCATTGCAGCCATGTGTCCCCATTGCAGCCATGTGTCCCCATTGCAGCCATGTGTCCCCATTGCAGCCATGTGTCCCCATAGCAGCCATGTGTCCCCATAGCAGCCATGTGTCCCCATAGCAGCCATGTGTCCCCATAGCAGCCATGTGTCCCCATTGCAGCCATGTGTCCCCATAGCAGTCATGTGTCCCCATAGCAGTCATGTGTCCCCATAGCAGTCATGTGTCCCCATAGCAGTCATGTGTCCCCATAGCAGTCATGTGTCCCCATAGCAGCCATGTGTCCCCATAGCAGCCATGTGTCCCCATTGCAGCCATGTGTCCCCATTGCAGCCATGTGTCCCCATTGCAGCCATGTGTCCCCATTGCAGCCATGTGTCCCCAATGCAGCCATGTGTCCCTAATGCAGCCTACCTGTGTAGGGGAAGAGAGAGGAGAGACGCCGCCTGGTTAACCAGAGCGCCATGTGTCCCCATAGCAGCCATGTGTCCCCAATGCAGCCATGTGTCCCTAATGCAGCCTACCTGTGTAGGGGAAGAGAGAGGAGAGCCGCCGCCTGGTTAACCAGAGCACGGGGAACATAACAGCTTTCATTTCAATAGCTGCGTGTTCCCCGCCACGCGCTGTCATATACAGCCCCTCCCCCTTTTCCGGGCACTTTGATAGACAGATCACCCATTCAATCCTGGGATGGTGACCTTTCTATCAAAGTTCCCCGGACAAAGGGAAGGGGCTGTATATGATGGCGCGTGGGGGGAACACACAGCTATTGAAATGAAAGCTGTTATGTTCCCCACGCTCTGATCAACCAGGCGGCGGCGGTGGCTCTCCCTACGACTGCTTCCATACAACCCAGGCTGCCGGCGGTGCTCGCCCCAAACCCCCCCCCCCCCCGCGCTGCCAGGCAACCCACACGCGCCAGCCCTCAAAATGCGAGCAGGCGTGTGGAATTTTTGAGGGCTGCTTTAAGGTTTGCATATATTTTGAAGCAAAACTTAATTCCCCCCCCCCCCCCCCCCCCATTGTTATTTTTTACATTTTTTTTACCCTCTCACCTGTATTGCTGGGTTATCTACCAAACATATATTTATACTGTCCTGATGTAATCAACTTTTTTGAGTGGCAAGGCCCACTTCCCACACTGCCATCTTGGTCCTCTTCAGGTAGCTGCCTCTTCACACAGCAAAGTCCCAATGACATGCTGGGCCCACCCACCATAGCCACTTTATGTTCCTGGTCCTGCAGCCTCCTTGGAGATGTTAATTGCGTATCCCAGGAGGCAAGACCAGGGACATGCCATTCTGGCTTAGATCAGAGTAAAAAAAAAGAAGAAAAAAACGCTTAAAAAAAGATATTTGTGATGGAAACAAAAACTAATTTTGGGAGTTAAGTTATGCTTTGGGTAAAGTGTATAATATATTTGTTTGTAGTTTTTTTTTTTTTTAACTCTCATAAGTCATTTTGTGCAAGGCTTTTTATTGAACATGTTATAGATCGAGTTGTTTGCATGGCACCCCTAGCATTTTGCTTACTACTTCAGTACCGATTGCAGAAAAACTGGCAATATTAACCACTTCCCGCCCGCCCTATAGCGGATTGACGTCCGGGAAGTGGTTCTGTTATCCTGACTGGACGTCATATGACGTCCAGCAGGATAACATGCCGCAGCGCGCCCCCGGGGGCGCGCATCGCAGCGATCGGTGGAGCGGTGTGTCAGCCTGACACACCGCTCCACCGATCTTGGTAAAGAGCCTCCGGCGGAGGCTCTTTACCACGTGATCAGCCGTGTCCAATCACGGCTGATCACGCAGTCAATGGGAAGAGCCGTTGATCGGCTCTTCCTCACTCGCGTCTGACAGACGCGAGTAGAGGAGAGCCGATCGGCGGCTCTCCTGGCAGGGGGGGTCTGCGCTGATTGTTTATCAGCGCAGCCCCCCCTCAGATCACCACACTGGACCACCAGGGATGCCACTAGGACCACCAGGGAAGGGACAACGAGGATGGCCAGGTATGTACCCCATGGCCATCCACATGTGCCCAATTTGTGCCAATCAGTGCCCACAAATGGGCACTAATTGGCACCATTATGTCACTGATCTGCCCAGCAATGCCCAGATCTGCCCAGCAATGTTTTATCAGCGTCACCTGTCATTGCCCATCGGTGCCACCTGTCATTGCCCATATGTGCCCATCAGTGCCCACCTTTCAGTGCCACCCATAAGTACCCATCAGTGCCACCTATATGTACCAATCAATGCCACCTACGAGTGCCCATCGGTGCCACCTATGAGTGCCACCTATCAGTGCCAATCAGTGCCACCTCATCGGTGCCCATCAGTGCCGCCGTATCAGTGCCCATCAGTGCAGCCATATCAGTGGCCATCATTTTAACAGAAACAAAGAAAAACTTTTTTTTTTTTTTCGAAATTTTCGGTCTTTTTTTATTTGTTGCGCAAAAAATAAAAACCGCAGAGGTGATCAAATACCACCAAAAGAAAGCTCTATTTGTGGGAACAAAATGATAAAAAATTTGTTTGGGTACAGTGTAGCATGACCGCACAATTGTCATTCAAATTGCGACAGCACTGAAAGGTGAAAATTGGGCTGGACGGGAAGGTGTCTAAGTGCCTGGTATTGAAGTGGTTAAAAAAATGTTTCATAAATTTTTTTTTTTCTGTTTTCACTACAGTATTTATACAGTTTTCTGGATGCAATACTTGTATGCCAAACATCACCTGAAGAGGTATGTCACATAATTTTATGCTTATCATACAACATAAAGTGATCTAGCACTTTTGTCAGTTTTTTCTCTGTTAACTGGAAGGCACAGGATCACATTTCTCATCCAACTTTCTTTTCTTTAGTATTTGGGGATAAAGCAAACCTTTAAAACTTTTTCAAAAAAAGTCATGCCTCAAAAGTGCCTGCTACCTTTCATGACCAGAAAACATTTATCCCAGCTACCTTCGGTACCACCTTTGGTAAAAATAGGTGGTCAAGCCGCAATTTTTACCAAACCTGAATGTTAGTTCATTCTGCCACAGTTGTGATGTGGCACAGCAAAAGTTATACCACAGGTCATGTTCAGGGTGCAGTACTATAGTCGAGCATCACCTATTCAACTGAATGGGGCCACTCCGCAAACGCATGGTATAGATGCAGTTGCAGCACAGTGCTGCTGCCTTTAATGCCCTGTACACACGACCGTTTTTTCCGTTGGAATAAACGCTGAAGGTTTTTCCGACGGAGTTCCAACGGAATTCCGCTGAGACTGTCTTGCGTACACACGATCACACCAAAGTCCGACCGTCAAGAACGCGGTGACGTACAACACGTATGACGGGACTAGAAAAAGGAAGTTCAATAGCCAGTAGCCAATAGCTTCCGTCTCGTACTTGCTTCAGAGCATGCGTCGTTTTTGGTACGTTGGGGCAGGATAAAGACGAGCGTTTTTCCCGATAGGAATTGGTTCCGGCGTAAATATTTAGAACGTGTTCTCTTTCTATTTCCGTCAGAATTTTTGACGGAAAAAGTCCGATGAGGCATACACACGATCAGAATATACGATAAAGGGCTCCCGTCTAACTTTTTCTGTCGGAAATTCCGCTCGTATGTACGCGGCATCAGAGTTAAACCCACTTATCAAATGCCACTAAAAAAGCAATCCACTGTGAATTACTTTTTACAGTGGCAGCAATCATGACTTCAACTGTAAAATGGCTGACAGATTCGCTTTAACTGTCTTCGTGTTTGCACAAGTAACAGGTACCTAAAGTATACCTGTCACAAAGCAGGGGAATTCAAATATAAGTGCTGAAAAAATAAATCATTACAGCTTACCTTTATTGAGATACGTACATATGTTTAATTTTATTAATGCTCAGTTAGAATTTTCCTCATTTCTGACGGGTTTAATTTTAACAGCAAGTTGTGGGCTTTAATGTTAAATTTACAAAAAGGAAAAGGTCTGATGTCACCCGCAAACCACCTCCATCCCAATATATGCAACAAAATACAGGAACTCATCCTGGGACTTTAAATGAGGTGAATGCAGTTAGCCAACAATTGACAGAGTAAATGCAGTCTCAAAATGTATTAAAATTGACATGCAAACATAAACAACATGAATCATAGCCAAGCCACCGAAATAATACATACAGTAAAAAATGTCATTACACATATCATGGTATAAAATGTAAATTGTAAAGTACACAGGCATGAAAAGTATCCCAAAGCGTTTCACCAGACCATACTCGCTTCATCAGGGGTAGATGCATGTGTAGTACATCTGTGGGGGGTATAATGAACCAAATAAGTATCAGCACAGAGATTGGTATGGTGACAATTAGTTAAAAGGGTCCAAAACGCATGGCCCTATACTCACCAAAGGCTCTATCAGACTACCAAAGGCTGAATACCCAGAAGTGGCCTCTGGTACTTATTGGGTTCATTATACCCCCCACAGATGTACTACACACGCATCTACTCCTGATGAAGCGAGCATGGTCTTGCGAAACATGTTGGGATACTTTTCTTGCCTGTATACTGTGCAATTTACATTTTATACATCGATACGTGTAATGACATTTTTTACTGTATGTATAATTTCAGTGACTTGGCTATGATTCATGTTTTATGTTTGCATGACAATTTTAATAAATTTTGAGACTGCGTTTACTCTGTCAATTGTTGGCTAACCGCATTCACCTCATTTAATGTCCCGAGGCAATTTCCTCTATTTTGTTAATGTTAAATTTAAACCTATTTAACGATTCATAGGCTGCTTGGCCTATGACACCTCACTTGAGAAATAAGAGGATATCTGTAATTTAAAGTGATACTAAACACACACTGTTTAATTTCCATTGTTCCTTCTCTTTCTGTATGTGAATGATGGCATTGTAATTATTAAAAAAAAAAACATCTAAGTACCTTTTGCCTAATCGATATACAGCTGTCACATGACCCAGCTCTTTCTCAGCCTGTCTGCAGGGAAACATAAGCAGGAGGATATTCTAGTCCTCTGCTGCTGGTCACATGGAATACAGAGTAAAAATAAATAAATAATATCAGTAAACTGTTTTAAATTGTCATTTATATATATATTTGAAATTAAATCTTTATTATTTTTTGACAATAACATGGTGTGGGCGGATTTCTGCCAGTCACAACCTGTGTCTTAGAATAAGAGGGAGGCAAAGCCTCAACTAATTTACATGCAATATCCCACCCCCATTGTGTTTAGCTGATTAGTGGGCATTGAGGGCATTGAGGGCATTTACCACTGTGTATACACTCATATGTTTGACTGCTCAGATGTGATAGGAAGGAAATGCTCAGCATAGAAACTCACTCAAAAAACTAAGCATGTGCAGAGTTGCCACTACAGCTGCAAAATCCCCAGCTGAATTGGGGACATGTACAGAAGGGGGAGATAGGGAGCAGTAGGATCATCCAGGTTTATTGCAGAATACAAAAAACAAATCTCATAGTGACTTATTGATAGTATTCTATGATAAGGGTTTAGTGACACTTTAAATCTGTTAAAAAAAAAAATGGAAAAGCCGTTAATGGTAAATATGGTAAAAAGTGGAGCTTTCCTTCAAGCTCAACATGTAATTAGGGGTTTTCAATAGATATTGTTCCTGTAAAACTAGCCGGTAACTAAACATTTTTCTTGGTTATTTTGAAGCTGAATTTTTTTTAAATCTTAAATGTACAGTGTGAGTTAACTGCAGCTGCTTACTATGTTATAATGATAATATATCTAATTATTTTGTACTTTAGGCTTATGCCAAGCTTGAACAACTGGCTGGAATGCTCACAGAACAGCTAAGAAAATTAACAAAACAGGTAAGATCTGGAAATATTCTTAAATTTTCATACCACTGAAACCAGCTGCATATAAGAAATCTTAAAAATGCACAACTAATTTTTGATTCGTGTGGTAATATATACTGTACACGTTTTCAATTTTTATCAAAATATTAGTATTATATTAATGCTTTTGCTTTTTAGCTTCACACTAACACAGTGGTAGTGTTATGCCCTGTACACACGATCGGACATTGATCGGACATTCCGACAACAAACAAACAAAACTTGTTTTGCATACACACGGTCGCACAAAGTTGTTGGAAAATCCGATCGTTCTGAACGCGGTGACGTAAAACATGTACGTCGGGACTATAAACGGGGCAGTATCCAATAGCTTTCGTCTCTTAATTTATTCTGAGCATGCGTGGCACTTTGTGCGTTGGAATTGTCCACACACGGTCGGAATTTATGCGAACGGATTTTGTTGTCGGAAAATTTTATAGCCTGCTCTCAAACTTTGTGTGTCCGAAATTCTGATGAAAAAAGTCCAATGGAGCCCACACACGGTCAGAATTTCCTACAACAAGCTCCGATTGCACATATTCCGTCGGAAAGTCTGGCCGTGTGTACAGGGCATAAGTCTTCAAGTGATCCCTGTATGCCCTTGGAGTCCCTTTAATTATAGGACAAGTGCTTCAACTATTTTCCAAGATGAGAATAAATGTTGCTTCCTCCTGACACTAAGCCTGCACAATGTCATTCAACTGTCAGATGCCAGAGTTTTTACTGCTTAGGTTAACAGCTTAGCGCTGGGAAATATGGGACTTAAAGTGAACCTCTAGCCAAGCTGGGATCATGTTAAAAAGTTCAGATATTCTTAGCAAGTAGTAAATGAACTTTAAAATAAGCTCTTGCTGCCCTGGTGTAGTTGCAGTCACTGAAGAGAAATTCATCCTCATATTTTACAGCAGAGGCATTGAATTTGCAGCTCGGGATTGGGCGGTCTGCCAGCCTTCAAATGTAAAGATGCTGTAAACTGTTGAGAAATGGACTGCAGGTAAACTTCAGAGTCTCTGTTGCAATCTTCCAGGATGAATTACTCCATGGTACCTGCAGTTAGTCACAGCTTGTTTTTAAAACTAATTTACTGCTTACTAAAATAGGTAAATGCTTTAAAATCCATAGCCTGGCCACAGGTTTATGTTAAAAGTAAACCGCAAAGCAGCCTAGGCTTCGTGTACAGCCTGATCCCAGTACCACATAGGCACAGGGTATGGAACCCATACTAGTATCAAGCCATACCCTTGCTCCCCCTTCTAACTGCTGATTGACAGAGGCTGGAGCCTACGCTGTCTCTACTTTACCATGCCTCTGCAGTTCAGAAGTTCAGGGGAAGCAGCACTGAGGATCTGGGGCTGGCAGCGGTGAGCAGTGGGTTACCTTATTTTTTTTTTTGGGACAAATATTAAGTAAAAATGTGCTGGGTAATGTAAGTTTAAAAAAAGCAGAGGGTTTTATACTACTTCAACCTTAGCCTTGGCCTTGGCCTTAGCCCTAGCATTGCCATATAGGATGATGACTTGAGTATCAGCCCACGCCATTATGCGCACAGCAATGCCAATTCAAACATCCAAAGCAGTGTAAAAAAGTACTCCGAAAAGGAGTAAATGTGCGGTGCTTTGTGTCCTTTGTGTTATTGATGAAAAGAAACACTCATTGTACACTTAACTTGATACTGATTTTAACTCTTTTTCTACTAAAAAAAAAATGGCTATAAATGCAGTTCAAACATTTTCTAATTTGTTTGTAAAGGTGCAAGAAGCAAGACATAACCGTGATGATGAGGCAGTTAAAAGGGCTGTGAATGACTATGATGAAGTCCTAGAAAAGTAAGTTATAGAATGTATATACATTTGTGTTGATAAGGATCTCTGGAAACATTCTAGCTCATGGAGACTTTTTGCAAATATATCACTAATGATTTTTGCAGTGTACACTAAATTATAGTATACATACATTTACGCCTCTATGTATATTTACACTTGTTATACATGGCAGTTTGTTTTCTGAACTTATTTTAACATAACAATGCTTGTCACCTGGGGATACAGACAATAGATAAAGTGTTTGTATAATGTCCAATTCCACTGCAAATTGTAGTTCTGACTTCAAACCAATAATTCGGCTCCTGAGGAAGCAGACATCCTGGAGTACATGCCTTCCGTACCTCCACTTACCTGAGATGGTGTCCCCCACTGGCTGGCGCAATGGGTTTAATTTAATTTTTTATGATGTTTCTGTAGGCATAATGATTTTTTGTTTATTTCTTTCTTTAGTTCTTACTTTATTTTCTCCTTTAGTCCATTACTCTTTGGTTCATTTTTTTTCCCTCCACTAGGGATCAGTGACAGTTAACTGCTTTTACTTTCACTGTGCACCTGACACATTCTTTATTATTACATGATGTTTGATATGTCATTTTTTTGGTTTTCTTTGGTTAGTTTACTACTTCCTTTATTAGATGTTGCTGTTTTGATGAGAGGCCTGGGTGCCTTTCTCTTTTGAAGATTGTCTGACCCCACTTTGAAATAATACTTGAATCATTGAGGGTTAAGGCCCCTATAAAATGAGAGGTATTTTAGTGGTTTTAAATGTTTTCATGGCTTAGGGTTTGTGAGTTATATTTTTTAGGGTTAATTTAGAGGTGTTAGACCAGATAAGAGTGCTGAAATCAAAAAAACTCATGCTAAGGAATTTTGATCAAATTCTGTTACTGCTGCTCAAAGTGCTAACACCTCACCAATCTTTCATAAACCACAGCACATACAGTATACAAATTAAATAATAAATGAAATATATAAATTAAAAAATGAATTCATCACTTACATGTAAAGTCCATATAATGTGAAAATATATAGTTCATAAACAAATCCACTCCGTGATATCCTAAAAATATGTCCCAAGTAGCCCACGTACTTGTACTATTTGATAACGCCCTGTGGGAGGGGCGAAATGCGTTGACAGAATTTCCGGTTCCATCCGTCATACTACGTCACATCCCGTATCTGTGAAATCCATGCGGAGCCGAGGTGAACTCGGAAGACGTGCATAGATCACGGATAATTAATGCCTTTGTCTTGTTAAGCAGATGTCTGTCTACTTTATTGTAAGTGTGTTTTTTATACATTTTTTTAAAACAAATCAGAATTACTACACTCTGAAAGCTTCTCTCCCTTTATCGATCTGGGTGAAATATAAGTGACATCTACATGGAAAGCCACCTGTCTCATGGTACAAGTTTGTGGGCTACTTAGGAGGATAAAGAAGAGCTGCCCAGCACCCCCTCACTAGAGTGAGCGTGTTGGACCTTAGGCTGAAAAGCTGAGGGTCCTTGCCTTCTGGTGAGTAGGGGCACAAGAGGGGTGAGTGCCACTTTTCACAGTGTGATTTTTTTTTTTTTTTTGGAGCACTACAGCACTTTGTTGGTTTATAGTTGAGCATGGAGCACTTTAGAGGAAGAAGGTCCAGCGAGGACTTCATTATTTTGGGACATATTTTTAAAATTCTATCACAGAGTTGATTTGTTTATGAACTATATATTTTCACCTTATATGGACTTTATACGTAAATGATTAATTTTTTCACTTTTATATATTTCACTGACAAATTTATTTGTATGCTGTATGCGCTGTGGTTTATGAAAGACCAGATAAGAGTGCTGTCTCTGGATCACTAGTTTGTTGTTTTATTTCCTCTCAGTCATCATCCTTGTAGTGTATGTTATACACCTTTTGACTTATGAAATTCTGCCTACCCCACTGAAACTATTTTAATAAAAAAATACACACTTCAGAAGAAATATACACACTGCCCAGTTTGTAGCCTCTGCTAATTTTGTAAAGTCCCCTGATATTTAACCTATGGGTTACATCGCCTTGGTGTTGACGCTTGCTTTGGCAAATAATTGCATTTATTTTACTGCATCATACAAATTGCAGTGTTGGCCAGTGACCCATAAAAACACTCAGAATTGAGCTGTCTATCTACAGCGCTTGGAGGAAAACTGGAATTTGCTTCATAGTAACTGAAGTCATGTGTACGTGTAGATTAACATAATACAGACTACAGCTAATTATTTTACCCTTTTTATCTGGCTATAGAAAGGCTGAATTCTGCGCAATTGATGCTTTCGGTTTTAATCTATGTCTCTTACAATCAACTATTACAATTAACAAATACAAAAAAACTGTCTGGTTCTTATTTATTAAAAAATTATACCTATAGTTATAATTTATTAAACAAGCCCTAATATTAATGTCAAATTATTTGTTATACAGTATCTCACAAAAGCGAGTACACCCCTCTTCTATCTTTTCATGTGACAACACTGAAGGAATGACACATTGCTATAATGTAAAGTAGTGAGTGTACAGCTTGTATAACAGTGTAAATTTGCTGTCCCCTCAAAATAACTCAACACACAGCCATTAATGTCTAAACCGCTGGCAACAAAAGTGAGTACATCCTTAAGTGAAAATGTCCAAATTGGGCCCAAAGTGTCAATGTTTTGTGTGGCCACCATTATTTTCCAGCACTGCCTTAATCCTCTTGGGCATGGAGTTCACCAGAGCTTCACAGGTTGCCACTGGAGTCCTCTTCCACTCCACCTTGACAAAGCTGGTGGATGTTAAAGACCTTGCACTCCTCCTCCTTCCATTTGAGGATGCCCCACAGATGCTCAATAGATGCTTGGCCAGTCCATCACCTTTACCCTAGGCTTCTTTAGCAAGGCAGTCGTTGTCTTGGAGGTGTGTTTGGGATCGTTATCATGTTGAAATACTGCCCTGCGGCCCAGTCTCTGAAGGGAGGGGATCATGCTCTGCTTCAATATGTCACATGTTGGCATTTATGGTTCCCTCAAGGAACTGTAGCTCCCCAGTGCCAGGAGCACTCATGTAGCCCCAGACCATGGTACTCCCACCACCATGCTTGACTGTAGGCAAGACACACTTGTTTTTGTACTCCTCACCAGGCTGCGGCCACACACGCTTGACACCATCTTAACCAAATAATCTTGGTCTCATCAGACCACAGGACATGGTTCCAGTAATCCACGTCCTTAGTCTGCTTGTCTTCAGCAAACTGTTTGTGGACTTTCTTGTGTATCATCTTTAGAAGAGGCTTCCTTCTGGAACGACAGCCATGCAGACCCATTTGATTCAGTGTGTGGCATATGGTCTGAGCACTGACAGGCTGATCCCCCAGCCCTTCAACCTCTGCAGCAATGTTGGCAGCCCTCATATGTCTATTTCCCAAAGACAACCTCTGGATATGATGCTGAGCATGTGCACTCAACTCCTTTGGTCGACCATGGCAAGGCCTGTTCTGAGTGGGACCTGGCCTGTTAAACTTCTGTATGGTCTTGGCCACTGTGCTGCAGCTCAGTTTCAGGGTCTTGGCAATCTTCTTATAGCCTAGGCCATCTTTATGTGGAGCAACAATCATTTTTTTTTTTAGATCCTCGGAGAGTTCTTTGCCATGAGGTGCCATGTTGAATTTCCATTGACCAGTATGAGGGAGTGACAGCGTAACACCAAATTTAACACACCTGCTTCCCATTCACATTTGAGACCTTGTAACACTAACGAGTCTCATGACATCGGGGAGGGAAAATGGCTAATTGGGCCCAATTTGGACATTTTCATTTAGGGGTGTACTCACTTTTGTTGCCAGCGGTTTAGCCATTAATGGCTGTGTGTTGAGTTATTTTGAGGGGACAGCAAATTTACATTGTTATACAAGCTGTACACTATCTACTTTACATTGTAGCAAAGTGTCATTTCTTCAGTGTTGTCACATGAAAAGATATAATAAAATATTTTAAAAAATGTGAGGGGTGTACTCACTTCCGTGAGATACTGTATATATTTTACTGCTGTGAGCATACTGGGGGCTAAGCTTAGGCATTTAGCTGACTTACTGAGCAGAAGTAGGGATTTGTCATCTATAAAATATGTTACTACGTTTCTTTATATATATAGCTATAGATAGATAGAGATTATATATATATATATATATATATATATATATATATATATATATATATATATATATATATATATATATATATATATATATATATATATATATATATATATATTATACAGTGGGGACTGAAAATATTCAGACCCCCTTAAATTTTTCACTCTTTGTTATATTGCAGCCATTTGCTAAAATCATTTAAGTTCATTTTTTTCCTCATTAATGTACACACAGCACCCCATATTGACAGAAAAACACAGAATTGTTGACATTTATGCAGATTTATTAAAAAAGAAAAACTGAAATATCAAATGGTCCTAAGTATTCAGACCCTTTGCTCAGTATTTATTAGAAGTACCCTTTTGCTCTAATACAGCCATGAGTCTTTTTGGGAAAGATGCAACAAGTTTTTCACACCTGGATTTGGGGATCCTCTGCCATTCCTCCTTGCAGATCCTCTCCAGTTCTGTCAGGTTGGATGGTAAACGTTGGTGTACAGCCATTTTTAGGTCTCTCCAGAGATGCTCAATTGGGTTTAAGTCAGGGCTCTGTCTGGGCCATTCAAGAACAGTCACAAAGTTGTTGTGAAGCCACTCCTTCGTTATTTTAGCTGTGTGCTTAGGGTCATTGTCTTGTTGGAAGGTAAACCTTCGGCCCAGTCTGAGGTCCTGAGCACTCTGGAGAAGGTTTTCGTCCAGGATATCCCTGTACCTGACCGCATTCATCTTTCTTTCGATTGCAACCAGTCCTGTCCCTGCAGCTGAAAAACACCCCCACAGCATGATGCTGCCACCACCATGCTTCACTGTTGGGACTGTATTGGACAGGTGATGAACAGTGCCTGGTTTTCTCCACCCATACCGCTTAGAATTAAGGCCAAAAAGTTCTATCTTGGTCTCATCAGACCAGAGAATCTTATTTCTCACCATCTTGGAGTCCTTCGGGTGTTTTTTAGTAAACTCCATGCGGGCTTTCATGTGTCTTGCACTGAGGAGAGGCTTCCGTCGGGCCACTCTGCCAAAAAGGCCAGACTGGTGGAGGGCTGCAGTGATGGTTGACTTTCTACAACTTTCCCCCATCTCCCGACTGCATCTCTGGAGCTCAGCCACAGTGATCTTTGGGTTCTTTTTTACCTCTCTCACCAAGGCTCTTCTCCCCCAATAGCTCAGTTTGGCCAGACAGCCAGCTCTAGGAAGGGTTCTGGTTGTCCCAACCGTCTTCCATTTAAGGATTATGGAGGCCACTGTGCTCTTAGGAACCTTAAGAGCAGCAGAATTTTTTTTGTAACCTTGGCCAGATCTGTGCCTTGCCACAATTCTGTCTCTGAGCTCTTCAGGGAGTTCCTTTTGACCTCATGATTCTCATTTGCTCTGACATGCACTGTGAGCTGTAAGGTCTTATATAGACAGGTGTGTGGCTTTCCTAATCAAGTCCAATCAGTATAATCAAACACAGCTGGACTCAAATGAAGGTGTAGAACCATCTCAAGGATGATCAGAAGAAATGGACAGCACCTGAGTTAAATATATGAGTGTCACAGCAAAGGGACTGAATGCTTAGGACCATGTGATATTTCAGTTTTTCTTTTTTTAATAAATCTGCAAAAATGTCAAGAATTCTGTGTTTTTCTGTCAATATGGGGTGCTGCGTGTACATTAATGAGGAAAAAAAAGGAACTTAAGAGATTTTGGCAAATGGCTGCAATATAACAAAGAGTGAAAAAATTAAGGGGGTCTGAATACTTTCCATCCCCACTGTGTGTGTATGTGTGTGTGTGTGTGTGTATATATATATATATATATATATATATATATATATATATATATATATATATATATATATATATATATATATATATATATATATATATATATATATATATATATATATATAACACGCACATTCATTTTAAGAGGGAAGTTTCAGGAAAAAACTTAAATTTTAAATAAGGAACTTTGAAGCAAAATAAGGGTCAGTGCCCATCTGCAGCCTCACAAGTGCCATCAATGCAGCCTGATCGATGCCCATCTGCAGCCTAGAGGGGACAGGGAGGGGGGCGGGACGAGCGCCGACAGATTACATACAGATACAGTGAGAATCTCCTATGATAGACAGAACAGTGGTCCAATGGTGGCCCAGGAGACAGGACTTCCTATTACAGAGGCCGCCAAGTAAACAGGAGATTCAAACTGTATGTAATCTGACGGCTCTCGTCCCGCCCCCCTCCCTGTCCCCTCCGAGGCAGCTAAAATTGAAGTATTAGCGTACAACACGCACACCCTATTTGCACCCGATTTTCATGGTGAAAAAGTGAGTGTTATACGCCAATAAATACAGTATATGCTTTGCATAAATCCTTAATTTTAACATTTCTCTGTCATAATAGAACTATAGGGTGTAGAGCGGCTAGGGACCGTACGATTGATGGCACTTCTGCTTGGTTACCACTGCTGCGATGGCAAAGTTGTACCACTGTGCCTGCAACTTCCTTCCGACTTATCTGACTTGAATGCTATTTAGGAGCCTGAACAAGGGCTGAAATCACACCCAAGTCGGACCAAAGTAGTGCAGGAACCTTTTTTTAAAGTCAAAGTGACTTGTGTAGTATCAGTTAAGATGGCTCTCTTAGGGAAACATTGAATTTGACATGTCACGCGACTTGGGGTCTCACAAGTCGGATCCCATGACACAGCCGTGTGAACTGAGCCTAAGTCCCCTGGAAGAGTGAGAGACCCTGATACCATTTACTGTGCTCTTCACCCCATCATCACTAAATCTGGGGGGCCTCTATCAACCGGTAGGTGTAAGGGGACCTAATTGAAGATATAACAGTACAAAGGTACTAGCACACTTTCAAGCTAGCCAGTAAAAAAAAAAAAAACTCTTTCTATGTCCTAGCTGCAAACAGAGCAGAGCAGCTGCCCTCCTTGCTTTTTTGTAACTGATTAGAGAGGTGGTAAACAAGATGGTAGCTACATAGGAAGGCTCTGTCAAGTCTGCCCCCTTGAGTGGTTCTCTCTATGCTGTAAATAGCTGCTGTCTTGGCCCCTGTGTGATCTACATTTGCCATGGTGATGCACATGTGATCAGTTATGACACCAGCCATTTGATGGTTTGGCAGTTCGGTTAAGAGCTTAAGCAACTGTGACAGTTATCATTCACGGCATGCCTAGAATATAACTTTTTAGGAAATGATTAAATCAATGGGTTTAGTTCCACTTTAATTTATTCTTCCCCTGGAAACTACAAAGTTTAACAATGTGATGCAATTGGAACAGTCTTTTGATATTTTCTTGTTAATGTTCATTCTAGATATATACCTGTTTTGATGGCCCAGGCAAAAATTTACTGGAACATGGAGAACTACCAGGAGGTGGAACAAACTTTCCGTAAATCAGTGGAGTTCTGCAATGAACATGATGTGTGGAAGCTGAATGTGGCTCATGTTCTGTTTATGCAGGAAAATAAGTATAAAGAAGCGATTGGTTTCTATGAGCCAATTGTTAAAAAGCACTATGACAATGTAAGTATTATCTGCTTTTTAATGAGATTTTTTTTTTCTTTTTTCCCCATTTTCCACAGCTATTAAAGTGGTATTTAACTCCTTTTTCTGTAACTGGGATCCAGGTGGTTATGCCCTAATGTAATTGTATGCAGAGCATATACCACATTATGACAGACTTACCTGTGAAACAGAGCCCTCTAGCCCTGAGCTACTGCTCCCAGCGCTTCCATCTTCACCTGTTCTTCCTTCCAAATTCATGCTCTCCAGCCACTTTTAATGGTCGGACACATTCGCATTGGAAGTCACCATCGAGGCAGGAAGCTCTGCAGTCACGGCAGACTCAGTGGCTTTTTTTCTCAAACAATAGGTGCTGGAACTCAACCACGACCCCTCCACCGACACACACCCTCCATATCACATCAAATAGTGGGTGTGGTCAGTCAAACTTCACGAACAGTAGGAGGGTCTTAAAGGGACATTAAATACCAGGGTTGCATTACATACAGAGTGCACAGCTGTCACTTGTAAACACAGAAACAGGACATTACAAGTTTACAAGTGATTGTGGTGAGCAGGCCCCCCCAAGGGTCTGAGCCAGAGGTGGTGGAACTGAGTTCCACCAAGTTCCCCCTGAAAAAAAGCCCTGGTGCTGACAATGCTGAGTGTACTGCGCATGCGCCAGTGACATCATCGGCTATAGCCAATGTGAATCTCAACTAAACTTTAGGCCATTTCCAAGGTACCTATAGCTAAGCTTTATAAGCTTGCCTGCAGAGAAAAGTGTAAAATTTGAGTTTAGTACCACTTTAACTATTGGGCAGGTATGAATATTAGTAACTGCTTATAAACTTCTGTCTCATTTGGAACCAAATACAATGATTTTTTAAACCATTACAGGTCAATTGAATATGTATGGCATACAAAATGTATTAACTGAAATATTTGGGCTATTATCTTTATATGTGATTTTTTTTTTTTTTTTCTGCATTTTGGCCAGTAGTTTTTGATCAATTAGCAATTAAAAGCTGTAATTGTAATTAAAAAATTTCTTTGTTGCACTTTTTGAAGCTGATTAAAATAAGGTAGCTTTGTGTGTGTAGACATTTATGTATGTGGCCAACTTTTCTATAGACTATTCTTTCCATATCTCCTCTGAGTGAATTAGAGACCACTCATTTTTAAACATAACCTATCATTATTTTGAATGTAGCGAAGTAAAATAGCGGTGTCTACAAGATCAATTCTCCCCCTAAGAAAGCCTAAATAAGTGCTAGGCTGGTTACCATTAGGAAGGGTGTAGCATAAATGGATAAAACATTAAAAAAGCATACCCCTTTACAAAAGATGGCTTCACCTCAACATAAACCAAAAGCAGGCTCCTCTCTACCCCACGACTGGAGCAGCCTCCATACTACTGCAAGAGCATCCAACTGGTTGAGTAGCTATTTATTGGGGGTATCCATTTGAATTACCATTCACACCAGAAACCGCGCGTTTACTGCGGATTTTTACATGCGAAGTGATATCCATTGGAAATGCATTTTTATGCACATTTGCGATGCATTCTACCAAAGCTTGCATTTCCTTTGAGGTCACTTATCTCTTCATTTTCTTTGGGCTTTTATGTGCATTTTACTGTATTGCAGTACAGATTTGTGCATTTACATGCATTTGCTCGTATTTCTGTGCATTTTAAGTGCAGAAAAATGCTGTACTTTTTTCACTGCATTGCAGTAGTGTGAACTATGCCCATAGGATAACCTGGAGTTTGCAGTCAATGCATCCCACTGCATCTGAATGATCCCTCAATGGATGTTGGCAAATCTGGTGGGAAGAAAAAATGTATTTCACAGTTTAGTTGCAAGTGTACCTGTGTGTAACTTTCAGGCTTACTACTGTGAATTTGCAAACAGATTTTATTTATAAGTTAAGACGCCACTTTAAACAGAAATAGAATACCAAGCTTAACTCACTTGCACTTTTTTTTTTATATTTCTTTAGGGGGAAACGGCGGTCCGCCGCGAGCCTGTCGGACTTCCCCGCCGTCACGCCCCACCCCCATAGACACTAAAATATGTGTGTGTGTGTATATATATGCATATATGTGTGTGTATATGTATACAGTCAGGTCCATAAATATTGGGACATCGACACAATTCTAATCTTTTTGGCTCTATACACCACCACAATGGATTTGAAATGAAACGAACAAGATGTGCTTTAACTGCAGACTTTTAGCTTTAATTTGAGGGTATTTACATCCAAATCAGGTGAATGGTGTAGGAATTACAACAGTTTGCATATGTGCCTCCCACTTTTTAAGGGACCAAAAGTAATGGGACAGATTAACAATCATCCATCAAACTTTCACTTTTTAATACTTGGTTGCAAATCCTTTGCAGGCAATTACAGCCTGAAGTCTGGAACGCATAGACATCACCAGACGCTGGGTTTCATCCCTGGTGATGCTCTTCCAGGCCGCTACTGCAACTGTCTTCAGTTCCTGCTTGTTCTTGGGGCATTTTCCCTTCAGTTTTGTCTTCAGCAAGTGAAATGCATGCTCAATCGGATTCAGGTCAGGTGACTGACTTGGCCATTGCATAACATTCCACTTCTTTCCCTTAAACTCTTTGGTTGCTTCCGCAGTATGCTTCGGGTCATTGTCCATCTGCACTGTGAAGCGCCGTCCAATGAGTTCTGAAGCATTTTGCTGAATATGAGCAGATAATATTGCCCGAAACACTTCAAAATTCATCCTGCTGCTTTTGTCAGCAGTCACATCATCAATAAATACAAGAGAACCAGTTCCACTGGCAGCCATACATGCCCACGCCATGACACTACCACCACCATGCTTTACTGATGAGGTGGTATGCTTTGGATCATGAGCAGTTCCTTTCCTTCTCCATACTCTTATCTTCCCATCACTCTGGTACAAGTTGATCTTGGTCTCATCTGTCCATAGGATGTTGTTCCAGAACTCTGGAGGCTTTTTTAGATGTTGTTTGCCAAACTCTAATCTGGCCTTCCTGTTTTTAAAGCTCACCAATTGTTTACATCTTGTGATGAACCCTCTGTATTCACTCTTCTTTTGATTGTTGACTTTGACACAAATACACCTACCTCCTGGAGAGTGTTCTTGATCTGGCCAACTGTTGTGAAGGGTGTTTTCTTCACCAGGGAAAGAATTCTTCGGTCATCCACCACAGTTGTTTTCCGTGGTCTTCCAGGTCTTTTGGTGTTGCTGAGCTCACCGGAGCGTTCTTTCTTTTTAGGGATGTTCCAAACAGTTGATTTGGCCACACCTAATGTTTTTGCTATCTCTCTGATAGGTTTGTTTTGTTTTTTCAGCCTAATGATGGCTTGCTTCACTGATAGTGACAGCTCTTTGGATCTCATATTGAGAGTTGACAGCAACAGATTCCAAATGCAAATAGCACACTTGAAATGAACTCTGGACCTTTTATCTGCTCCTTGGAAATGGGATAATGAGGGAATAACACACACCTGGCCATGGAACAGCTGAGCAGCCAATTGTCCCATTACTTTTGTTCCCTTTAAAAGTGGGAGGCACATATACAAACTGTTGTAATTCCTACACTGTTCACCTGATTTGGATGTAAATACCCTCAAATTAAAGCTGAAAGTCTGCAGTTAAAGAACATATTGTTCGTTTCATTTCAAATCCACTGTGGTGGTGTATAAAGCCAAAAAGATTAGAATTGTGTTGATGTCCCAATATTTATGGACCTGACTGTATGTGTGTGTATGTGTGTGTGTATATATATATATATATATATATATATATATATATATATATATATATATATATATATATATATATATATATATACACTACCGTTCAAAAGTTTGGGGTCACCCAAACAATTTTGTGTTTTCCATGAAAAGTCACACTTATTCACCACCATACGTTGTGAAATGAATAGAAAATAGAGTCAAGACATTGACAAGGTTAGAAATAATGATTTGTATTTGAAATAACATTGTTTTTACATCAAACTTTGCTTTCATCAAAGAATCCTCCTTTTGCAGCAATTACAGCATTGCACACCTTTGGCATTCTAGCTGTTAATTTATTGAGGTAAGCTGGAGAAATTGCACCCCACGCTTCTAGAAGCAGCTCGCACAAGTTGGATTGGTTGGATGGGCACTTCTGGCGTACCATACGGTCAAGCTGCTCCCACAACAGCTCAATGGGGTTCAGATCTGGTGACTGTGCTGGCCACTCCATTACCGATAGAATACCAGCTGCCTGCTTCTGCTGTAAATAGTTCTTGCACAATTTGGAGGTGTGTTTAGGGTCATTGTCCTGTTGTAGGATGAAATTGGCTCCAATCAAGCGCTGTCCACTGGGTATGGCATGGCGTTGCAAAATGGAGTGATAGCCTTCCTTATTCAGAATCCCTTTTACCCTGTACAAAGCTCCCACCTTACCAGCACCAAAGCAACCCCAGACCATCACATTACCTCCACCATGCTTAACAGATGGCGTCAGGCATTCTTCCAGCATCTTTTCATTTGTTCTGCGTCTCACAAACATTCTTCTTTGTGATCCAAACACCTCAAACTTGGATTCATCCGTCCACAACACTTTTTTCCAGTCTTCCTCTGTCCAATGTCTGTGTTCTTTTGCCCATCTTAATCTTTTTCTTTTATTGGCCAGTCTCAGATATGGCTTTTTCTTTGCCACTCTGCCCTGAAGCCCAAAATCCCGCAGCCGCCTCTTCACTGTAGATGTTGACACTGGTGTTTTGCGGGTACTATTTAATGAAGATGCCAGTTGGGGACCTGTGAGGCGTCTGTTTCTCAAACTAGAGACTCTAATGTGCTTATCTTCTTGCTTAGTTGTGCAACGCGGCCTCCCACTTCTTTTTCTACTCTGGTTAGAGCCTGTTTGTGCTGTCCTCTGAAGGGAGTAGTACACACCGTTGTAGGAAATCTTCAATTTCTTTGCAATTTCTCGCATGGAATAGCCTTCATTTCTAAGAACAAGAATAGACTGTCGAGTTTCAGATGAAAGTTCTCTTTTTCTGGCCATTTTGAGCGTTTAATTGACCCCACAAATGTGATGCTCCAGAAACTCAATCTGCTCACAGGAAGGTCAGTTTTGTAGCTTCTGGAAGGAGCTAGACTGTTTTTAGATGTGTGAACATGATTGCACAAGGGTTTGCTAATCATCAATTAGCCTTCTGAGCCAATGAGCAAACACATTGTACCATTAGAACACTGGAGTGATAGTTGCTGGAAATGGGCCTCTATACACCTATGTAGATATTGCACCAAAAACTAGACATTTGCAGTTAGAATAGTCATTTACCACATTAGCAATGTATAGAGTATATTTGTTTAAAGTTAGGACTAGTTTAAAGTTAGCTTCATTTAAAAGTACAGTGCTTTTCCTTCAAAAATAAGGACATTTCAATGTGACCCCAAACTTTTGAACGGTAGTGTATATATATATAAAATATACAGTATATATAGAGAGAGAGCGATAGATCTATATATGTAGATATCTATAGATAGATATATTCTATCTATATATATATATATGATATACCGTATATATAATGTATACACACACAGTGCCTTGAAAAAGTATTTATACCCATTGAAATTTTCCACATTTTGTCATGTTACAACCACAAATGTAAATGTAATTTGACTGATCTTAGCCTCTGGCATTTCTCTGTACAGTGGAGCTCAGACTGGTTGAGGGAGGGGTGGTACGGGTAGCTAATTATTTGTTTTACAGTGATCATGTGCCAACAAGAAACATGCTGAGAGAGCAGAGTGACAGAGAGATGAGCTTATTGGTCTGCTGCTTCTCCTGTCACTGTCCCATAAAGGGCTTCGGGCGGGACAAGACCTAGCAGGAGGACTCCAGGCTGGCCAACGTTCAGCCCATGTGTATGACAGTCAGTCCGACAGAAGCTGTTCATTCGGCCAGCTTCTGTCGAAGGACATGACCGAAGAAGGTCAGCCAATGGCTGAGAGCACTGATCGATGTGTTCTGGCTGGGAGGCGTCCCTCCTGTCAGAACTCAATAGCTCAGCGGGGGAGATTTCTGTACTAATGTTCCATTGCTCCTCCCGAGTTGTCAGGCTTTTTTTTTTTTTTTACCCTCTGTGTTGAACCAAAAAAAAAAAACTAGTAGTGTGTACAAAGCTTTACGTGGAGTTCCAGTCGTTTTTGTGTTTATTAAAAGTCAGCAGCTACAAAAACTGTAGCTTCTGGCTTTTAATAAACACACACTCACCTGTCCCAGGATCCAGTGATGTAGTGGCCCGAACCCCTCGCTTCTCTCCCTTTCCTCTCCCCGGCACTGGCATTACAAGTGTGGGCACCCGGCTGTGACAGATTGTGGCTTCACAGTCGGGTGTGCACTGCACCTCCTGAATGATGGGCCAATCTTTTGGGACCTGTGACGTGTCCCAGAAGATGGGAGGGGGAGAGGAGAACTTCCGTTTGAGTTGCCTAGGATGCCCGAGTGGAAGTGGGAGCAGGTACCTGTCAAAACTGGGTACCTGTCCCCCCCCCCCAAAAAAAATAAAAAAATAAATGACATGCCAAATGTGGCATAGGAGGGGGGAGGAATGCTTAAAGCGGAACTTCCCCTTTTGGGTGGCGCTCCGCTTAAAGGAATGAATGGGCAGCATACAACTCTGTGGTGGGTTCATGTGTGCTGTTGGTCTGAAGTTTAGTTTTAAGATGTTTCGGCTCAGATTTTAAAGTAATTTCCAAAAGGGTACACAGGTCATGTTCTGATTCATTAGCATTTTGCTGTCTTCTTTCATTATTCTCAACCATTACATTAAACCAACGATTGAAGATCAGATTTAATTCTTACCATATATTTGGAGATTGATCAGTTGCTTAAATCAACCTTTGGCAAAAGCTCTCTTTCTATTACTGTTTACTGAAGCATATGCATCATCTTTGCACAATTTTTCTCCTGTGCATCTCAGCTGGGACAGTGTAACATTGAAGAATATCCTTGCAAGAGAAAAGTTTCGGTAAACTGAGCGTTTGTCATTTTTGTTTTAATATTTTCTCCTTTGCTTTGGTTGCATGGCTTTTCAGAGTGCTTGTCTCTGTACTGTGTGCTGCTATTTCTCAGGCCTGCAAGTATGCACTTTGTCTATCACAGCCTGGTGTCATCTGTATAAATGGTTCTCAAAGTGGACTTGTATAATGACTATGTTACTGTATAGATAATATGCATTTTGTTTTCTTAGGATGGAAGGTATAGTAATTCAATTTTTTTATGAACAGTTTAATTTACTTGCCTTACCTATGCTTGTAAGGTTGTTGCATTTGGTCTCATAAAAAACACTCCTTTGTTACCGGTACTTAAAGTATAAATAAAGACAAAACTTTTTTTCCAGTTTTGGATTGAGTCGAGAGGGATTAGAACACCTGTCAGGTCGTCTGTGCCCCTGTCACAAAGGTTCACCCTCTTTGTTTACTGTTCTCACTAAGAGTATAAGTGAAAATCTCATATTTAGGGTTGTCACCAGAACTGGAATAGAGGAGAAATCTTCCAATGGGGACAACTGTTCTGGTGACCCTGGTGATAGCCAGAGATTTCCTCACTTCGGGGGGATTTTCTCTCACTTCATTTTGGCTATGAGATAGAAAATGAATAAAAATATCTCTAATGGGACACAGATGGCAAAAGAAAAAAACAACAAGGCTTATAGTCCTCTCTTGCTCTCATTCAAAATGAGAAAAAAAGCCTTTAGTTTTACTTTAAATGCTCTGTTCCCCATAAAATATGCAGAATTGAAGATTAGCCCTCTTTTCTTTTTTTTTTTTTTTTTTTTTGGTTCACACAAAAATGAAACAAAATGGTCAGCGCTAGGTTTCTTTTTTTTTATTTCTTTTCAACAGAGAAAGCACATTACTAGTTTGTTTTGTTTTTTTTTTTTGTTTCAATAATTTTTATTTGAATTTCGCATCGGACAAAAGAGAAATGGTGAACAAAATACCATACAACATAGTGGTGCACTACAGTTATATTAAGCAACCCATGATTTATAAGATACATATGTATTTCTGGTTGTACAGTATTACACTTCGAAGAGTAAAAAATTGTGTAGTATAATGAAAGATTATTTGTTAGGCCCACTCATGATCTCTTTTGTGGTCAGAGGAGCTGTGTCTTGGATACCTTTTTTTTTTTTTTTTTTTTTCAGTGTGTATGTGTGTGTATAGATTCTTATATGTGTGTGTGTATGTATATACAAGCCTGACTAGAAATACAAATCATGTAGCTCTTAGAATTCATGTACCACCAATGAAACGAGTGGAAACATAAATGAGAATAAAAATGATAAAAATAAAATAAGATAAAATAAACATAAAAGTCAGAATGATGATAATTATGACTAAGACATTGTGAGTCCTATTGCATCAGAATAAGCTTGCTATACTCTTATTATACTTGTTCAGTAATAATTCAGGACCACAACTAGAAGATCATATATATGGGATTAAAGGCTATAGCCTTCCGAGTACCATTTGAGCCAGGGTGTCCACAAATTTGAGACTGCTTCATAGTTCCCTGTAGATGAGGGAAAAAAAGTATGAACCGTTTGAATTCCTTCTGCTATCCCAGGAGCTTTTGGTTCTTTCCAATGCCTTAGTATAGTTAGGCGTACTGCAAGTAGTACATGAGAGATTATAGTTCTATGGGGTATGGGAATAGATCCTAATTCTAGGGATAGAATCGCCATTCCTGGGGATAAGTCCAGGTTCAGACCTGTGATTTTGATTATAATGTTTGCTACTTGGGTGCCATGTAAATGTAATATTGGACAGGACCACAACATATGGATTAGGGTACCTGGCGATCCGCAGCTCCTCCAACACTCTGGGGAGGAGGTTGGGTAAATCTTGGATAACCAATATGGGCAGCATTATTTTTTGGTGAAGCTCCCAGAGGCTTGCACTTCTGGTAGAGGAGTAGATGGTACAGAGGGATTTCACCCATTGATCTTCAGGGTATTTTTTCCCTATTTCTTTCTCCCAAGCGGTTATTTAAGAAGGTTTAGCAAAGGTATCTTTTTCCTATAAGCATAAGTATATAAACAAGATACCCTTAGATGAGGTTTTGCATTGTTGGTAGTATTGGACCAATTTCCAAGGTAGTTTTCACTAGGTGGGCTATTTGGATGTATGTGTACTGCTCACTGGAGGGAAGGATGTATTCCAGTTGCAGAGTCCTAAATGTTTTTAGTGCTGGGCCAACCTGTATGTCCTCTAAATGAATGATGCCTTTATCCACCCAGGTATCACATTACTAGTTTTATAAACCATAATGTATATCTCTCCCGAAATGAAGACTTTTTCCATTTGAAAATCTAAAACATCTTTAAACTGAACCTAATCCGGTCTAAAAAGTGTTTAAGTAAAGATGCAGAAAGCATAAATAAAAAAGAAATACAGAGCTTAAAGAGGAACTGCAATCTGCTGACATAATTTGTAATAAAAACATCTTTGCCATTCTGAAGCTTCCCTCCAACCACTTTGCATAATATTTTATATATACTGTGATTCTGTACTTGCCAAATATGCTGCATAAATCCCCCTCCACTAAGTCTGGCTGCAGCCATTTTATCTGTGGGCAGCTAAAGATGCTGCCTGTTCACTTCCTGGATTTACACAGACACACAGAGGCACACCTCCAGCTCTGCAGCCATGCAGCTCTTACTGGCCCTCTTATGACTCATCCCCCCTCTCTTCCTGGCAAACTCTTGTGAGAGATAATAATAATAATAACCAGTCAAGAAAGAGGAAGTGGGCTGTATAAGGTATTTACTGGCAGAAAAAAAATGTTTTACTATCCAAAGTTAACCGCTTGCCGACCAGCCACCATTGTTATACGGTGGCAGGTAGGCTCTCCTGCTCAAATCGACATAGCTGTACGGCGGCTCGCACAGCTGCGATAGCGGGCTCACGCCCGCTGCACTCTGGGAAGCATGCCCGCGGGTCGGGCGGACTCGATGTTCGCTGACGACCCACGATCGCCTGTTACAGAAGCAGAACGGGGAACTGCCTTTGTAAACAAAGGCAATTCCCAGTTCTCACAGGTGACATGACAGGGATCTACTGTTCCCAGTGATCGGGAACAGTGATCTCTGTCATATTCCAGTAAGCCCATCCCCCCTACAGTTAGAACACACCTAGGGAACACATTTAACCCCTTGATCGCCCCCTAGTGTTAACCCCTTCCCTGCCAGTGACATTTACACAGTAATCAGTGGCTATTTATAGCACTGATCGCTGTATAAATGTCAATGGTCCCAAAAAAGTGTCCGATCTGTCCGTCGCAATGCCGCAGTCCCGCTAAAAAACACAGATTGCTGCCATTACTAGTAAAAATAATAAAAAAGGCCATAAATCCATCCCCTATTTTGTAGACGCTATAACTTTAGCGCAAAACAATCAATGTACGCCTTTTGCAATTTTTTTTTTACCAGAAATATGTACAATATATATCGGCCTAAACTGATGAATAAATTAGTTTTTTTTTATAAATTTTTTTGGGATATGCATTATAGCAAAATTACCGATATGACCAGAAAGGACGGTAACCCACAGAGTTGGTCTCCGGAGTCCATTAAGAGAGTTTCAAGGCTGGCTTTTTTTTCTGCTCCTGTGTTGGCACATCCTGATCTTACGTTACCTTTTATCTTTGAGGTTGATGCTTTTGAGACTGGAGTTGGCACTCTTCTGTCTCAATGTCCTACCTCTGAGAGCGCTATGCATCCTTGTAGCTACTTTTCCAAGAAATTGTCACCTGCGGAGTGCAATTACGAGATTGGGGACAGAGAGCTGTTAGCGATCATTTTAGCCCTGAAAGAATGGAAACATCTCCTCGAAGGTACCACTGTGCCGGTTCTCATTCTTACTGACCATAAGAATCTCACATTCTTGTCTGAGGCTAAACGCCTCTCTCTCAGAAGGGCGCGATGGGCTCTTTTCTTGTCAAGTTTCAGTTACATTGTCTCATTCTTACCCGGTACTAAGAATGTAAGGGCTGACGCTTTATCGCAACAATTTTCCTCCACTTCCAAGATGGAGTCCATTCCGGTTCCTGTGATTCCTCCTGATCGGATTCTAGCTACGGTTCGCACCAGTCTCACTTCTCCTTTGGTTGACAAAATTCTTGCCGCTCAGGTCCATTCTCCTCCTGAGAAACCTTGTGACTGCTGCTTTGTCCCAGAGAGTCTCCATACTCCGGACTTACCATTCTCCCAAGGCTGCTGGCCACCCTGGGAAGAATGAAGTCTTTTGGGCCATTTCCCAACAATTCTGGCGCCTAGTCTATGTGCTGATGTAACCGTCTTCGTAGCTGCCTGTTCTGTGTGTGCTCAGAGTAAGACTCCACGACACCTTCCAGTGGACCTCCTACAACCCATACCCAATGGAGAGAGGCCCGGGACCCCCCTAACTATGGATTTCATTGTGGAGTTACCCAAATCCCAGGGCAACACAGTTATTCTTATGGTGGTTGACCGATTCTCGAAAATTTCTAATGGGGTCACAGAAAGAGCCAATCAGTCCTTGGAGCAGTTCCTATGTTGCTATATTTCTGACCATCATAACAACTACTCGGACCTCTTACCATCGGCGGAGTTTGCTCACAATAGTGCCTTGAATCCTGCTTCCTGATTGTCCCCATTTATGGCTAACTATGGTTTCCAACCTCCCATATTGCCTGATTTGTTCCGCAGAGTATTCCTGCATTAGAGGAGCATCTCCGTGGTCTTCCTTCCACTTGGGCACAGGTCCAGGAGGCTTTGCGACATGCTAATGATAGGTACAGACTCCATGCTGACCGCAGATGCCTGCCTGCGCCTTTCTACCTGGCTGGGGACAGGGTCTGGCTGTCATCTCGCAACCTCCGACTGTGTTCCCTCTCTGAAGTTTGCACCTCGGTTTATTGGGCCTTTCCTGATTCTCTGCAGGATTAAACCAGTGGCTTACCTTCCTTCTAATATGCGTATCTCAAATGTATTTAATGTCTCCTTATTAAAACCTTTGGTCTGCAACCGCTTTACCTCCTCGGTGCCATGTCCTCACCCCGTACAGGTTGAGAACCATGAGGAGTTTCAAGTACAGTCCATTGTTGACTCCTGTAGGTCCCGTGGGCGCATACAGTACCGTGTGCATTGGAAAGGGTACGGTCTGGAGGAACGCCCCTGGAATCTCATCCTCAGACGTACTTGCCCCTGTCCTCCTCCATGATTTCCATAGACGTTTTCCCCTCAAGCCTGGTGGTCCTCCGAGGGGGAGGGGTCGTTGAGGAGGGGCAGTGAACAAGCACAGTTCTTTTCATGTAAAAACGTGTCAACTGATCATCATTGCAATTTTGTCTGGCTCATGACAATAAAGAAATTTCTACAGCATCTTTTGGATTCAAGTGTGCAATCAATCTTTTCTTCTCTTCTTGATATTGCCTACGGTGATGAGCCGGGATTAGCACCTTGGATCGGGTGTGTCCATTTTTTGCCTGAAACGGTGTGTGCACCCTTGTTCTGTTGAGGAGGGGGTACTGTCAGGGCTGGGCTTATTAGCCCTTCCTTCTCTAAGCTGGCTGCTCAGCTGTCGGCTAATTACCAGCTCCTATCTCTCCACAGTGACTCACCTGTTGATAATATCCTGCTCGTCAGTCCTGCTTACATAAGCTGTCCAGCCCAGATGATCTCTGCCTTCGTCTTGGTCAACGTCACAGAGACTTTCTCATGTGCTCCTGTTAAAGACTTGCTTGGCTGACATTCCTTCTGGATTCCTTCTGGATCCAGATCCTGCTTGCTGTTCCACTACGCTGATTCCTGGCTTCCTGTCTATCCATTTCGGTTACCGAACTTTGGCTATGTTTTGACTAAGTTTGTTCTATTTACTTTTATTATTAAATAAGTTTGATTTAACTGTACTTCTGTCTCGGTCTGATTCATGGTTTCTGACAGGCCTACACACAGGTAAGGTCACCATGCGCATTCCTAGTGAAAACTGAGGTCAATCCACCTGAAGGCTCAAGAGCTTAGTCACCATCCACCCAGGATCCAGCCCACTCAGCAAGAGAGAAGAGATAAAAAAAAACTCCTCATGGTGTAGTATTCCCACATTAATAAAAGAATAAAATATCCACTTACAAAGAGTGCACTGAAACCCAGTGCACAAGAGGAAGCGCCCTCCTTAAGTTTCCAAACATTGCCCCCTTAAGAATAAACATCAATGGGAGAGACACCAGTAAAATGACCGACCTCTGACTTCTGGGTGTAATGACGTCCTATAACCCCACCTACCTTATTTTCATTATTGACTGTATGCGAGTCATTGCACCTCTGATGAATGTACCATGACATGCATACAGTCGCAGCTTGTCATTGATTTGTTCAGCAGTAGTATGCAAACAACTGTCACTCCTCTCCACGCTGTACAGGCGTTCTGTGGTAGTGTGAGGCCTAAGTTTCTTCCCACTGTAACCATTTTGGTTTTCCTGTCTCGTTGGGTCCCAAGCCCAAATTGATGGATGCATTGGTGTGCATTCAGTCTACTGTTAATGGCCAGAAAACAGCTGTATGCAATTTGGAATAAATGGCTCTAATATTAGGCTATACGTGCACTATGCACCATACGACTCTACCCACTGTCCTGAATTTGAATTGGGGAATAATTCTCTTATTTTAAGATATGTGATAAAATGGGACGTGTGTTTCCATTCTAAGAAGATGTTAATTTGATATACAGGTGAAAGCCAGTAAATTAGAATATTTTGAAAAACTTGATTTATTTCAGTAATTGCATTCAAAAGGTGTAACTTGTACATTATATTTATTCATTGCACACAGACTGATGCATTCAAATGTTTATTTCATTTAATTTTGATGATTTGAAGTGGCAACAAATGAAAATCCAAAATTCCGTGTGTCACAAAATTAGAATATTACTTAAGGCTAATACAAAAAAGGGATTTTTTAGAAATGTTGGCCAACTGAAAAGTATGAAAATGAAAAATATGAGCATGTACAATACTCAATACTTGGTTGGAGCTCCTTTTGCCTCAATTACTGCATTAATGCGGCGTGGCATGGAGTCGATGAGTTTCTGGCACTGCTCAGGTGTTATGAGAGCCCAGGTTGCTCTGATAGTGGCCTTCAACTCTTCTGCGTTGTTGGGTCTGGCATTCTGCATCTTCCTTTTCACAATACCCCACAGATTTTCTATGGGGCTAAGGTCAGGGGAGTTGGCTGGCCAATTTAGAACAGAAATACCATGGTCCGTAAACCAGGCACGGGTAGATTTTGCGCTGTGTGCAGGCGCCAAGTCCTGTTGGAACCTGAAATCTCCATCTCCATAGAGCAGGTCAGCAGCAGGAAGCATGAAGTGCTCTAAAACTTGCTGGTAGACGGCTGCGTTGACCCTGGATCTCAGGAAACAGAGTGGACCGACACCAGCAGATGACATGGCACCCCAAACCATCACTGATGGTGGAAACTTTACACTAGACTTCAGGCAACGTGGATCCTGTGCCTCTCCTGTCTTCCTCCAGACTCTGGGACCTCGATTTCCAAAGGAAATGAAAAATTTGCTTTCGTCAGAAAACATGACTTTGGACCACTCAGCAGCAGTCCAGCTCTTTTTTTCCTTAGCCCAGGTGAGACGCTTTTCGCGCTGTTTCTTGGTCAACAGTGGCTTGACACGAGGTATGTGGCAGTTGAAACCCATGTCTTTCAAGCGTCTCTTGGTGGTGGATCTTGAAGCACTGACTCTAGCAGCTGTCCACTCCTTGTGAATCTCCCCCACATTTTTGAAGGGGTTTTTTTTCACAATCTTGACTAGGGCGCGGTGATCCCTATCGCTTGTACACTTTTTCTGACCACAGTTTTTCCTTCCCTTTGCCTCTCTATTAATGTGTTTGGACACAGAGCTCTGAGAACAGCCAGCCTCTTCAGCAATAACCTTTTGTGTCTTTCCCTCCTTGTGCAATGTGTCGATGGTCGCCTTTTGGACAGCTGTCAAATCTGAAGTCTTCCCCATGTTTGTGTAGGCTTCAGAACTGGACTGAGAGACCATTTAAAGCCCTTTGCAGGTGTTTTGAGTTAATCAGCTGATTAGTTTGTGGCACCAGGTGTCTTCAAAATTTAACCCTTACACAATATTCTAATTTTGTGACACACGGAATTTTGGATTTTCATTTGTTGCCACTTCAAATCATCAAAATTAAATGCAATAAACATTTGAATGCATCAGTCTGTGTGCAATGAATAAATATAATGTACAAGTTACACCTTTTGAATGCAATTACTGAAATAAATCAAGTTTTTCAAAATATTCTAATTTACTGGCTTTCACCTGTATATGGGCAAATAGTGATACTGGGCTCAGAATCACTGCTAGCCGCTTGTAAAAGTGACGGTTTTTATTGAGCTTGCAAACAATCTAGCAAACAAAACAGCTTTCTTCAGCAAGCAAACACAAAATAGTTTATAACTGGTAAAATGGAAAACAAGAGTATGGCTCTCCGGCACTATACCACTCCCACACGGGGGTCTGAGGTTTCCTGTCTGCTTCAGGAGTCTCAAATAGGTGGTTTTCACAGTTCAGCAACCGTATCTCAGCCCCAAGCTAGTCCACCCTGCTCACTCAGGTGTCCTGCTCTTTCTCTTGCACACAGTTGCCGACTGTTCCCTCTTCATTTTACTGGACTACCTCTTAGGCCTGGTTCACATCTATGTGGGTTTGCGTGGGCACGGCACAACCCATTCATTTGAATGGGCTGCCGTGCCTGTGTTTCCCGCAGAAATAGGTGCATGCAGCACCCAGGAAATTGTATGGTGCTTTTACACCATGGTGATTCCCCTGTAGTTCCTGCACTCACAAATTCGCTGTATTTCTAGATGCATGGGGTGACATTAAGAATGAATGGCAGCCCCACGCATTTTGAATACGGGTGGTTGCGGATATCGCTGCGAATCCTGCACCCGCAAATATGCGAACAAGGCCTTAATTAACTTTACATGCAATCTGTATATGATTTATAAATTTCCAAGTTTACTTTTTTCAGATTTTTATTGGTAAAAATAGAGAGCTGTATGTTATCCACTAGAGGGAGTTCTCAGTGTATCAATGTAACATCTGTTGAAATAAGATATCAGTGACTGCAATGGCAACATAATGCCGCCAGAATTTTTGATCTTTTGGAGGGAGTAGAAACATGAATCTTGGCTTTGTGATCATACATGCATGAGATTCAAATCAATTTATTTTCTAATCTATAATGTTGTGTTATTTATTATTTGTATTTAGTGTATTACTAATTTAAGATGAAACACTAGCATTGTGAGTGCCCTTCATGCAATAGCAAGTTCATTGTCCTTGTCTACATGATAACTTTTGTATACATACTGTTTCCTAATAATAATGTAACATAATAATAATTCTAATTAAGCATCCTTATTTTGCCTTTTTTTCAGATCTTGAATGTCAGTGCAATTGTTCTTGCAAACTTGTGTGTTTCCTACATCATGACAAGTCAAAATGATCTGGTATGCTTTTTTTGTGATCATTATTTTTTTTTTTAATTAGTAGTATTTATAATTACTGTCATTATGTTTTGTTTCTAACTGCCAGTATTTTACATATATCTATACATCTTTTTGTACAAGGAACCTTTTACTTGCATTTAGTGTTGGATCCGGTGGCGGCTGGTGGTTTTTTGTTTTGGGGGTGTGGCAAACAGCCCCCCCCCCCAGCACCTCACCCCCCACTGTTTGCCAGTCCACCTGCACTTACCCGATCGGCTTGGATCATCGCGCAGGGGAAGACGGGCTGCAACAGGATGGCGTCTTCCTTGGAGATCATGGCGGCTTCCACGTTGCCTCTCCTCCCCTTCTCCTAGGCATCCAGTAGGATCCCCTAAGCTTTCAGCCAATCGGGAACCGCGTAACATACCCGCGCTTCCTGATTGGCTGAGAAACGATTCAGTGATAGAAAAGCAAATATTCATTTGCTTTTCTAACACATCTGGGTGGACTGCAAGTGCAATGCTCTGCACTCCAAGTCCATCTTTTTTTTGAAGCCTATTAGAGCCTATGGCCTATGAGGTGGATATTTTTAGGGCTAGTTCACATTGGCTTCAGACTAACATGCAAGTAAAATGCAGAAAAATGGTTTGCAATTGAGGTCATTCTGAGATTATATAACATCAGCTCAACCTCAGTTCGTGATCAGTTTAGGATGGGTTTAAAATGCATTCATATTGATTTTATGAAGGAAATTAAAACAAAGTAATATGATGTATGGTAAAAGCAACATTAAATACAAGTGCACACAATTTCATAAGATCTAGTTTAAAATTCAAATGTTGTATTTCACATCCAGTAAAAATACTCAATAAACTGAGGCCTTCATTACACCAACAGGTGCGTCCAAGAGCGCACGCTTTTTTGCATGTCCCCACGTGTCCTGCTTTAGGGCAGCCTATTAATTTGAAAGGATTTCTCTATGAATGAGAAATGCAGAACAAAGATGCCGGCACAATTTTTAAAGTCACAATGCACCAAAATGCGTAGTATTGCATGTTTGCTAGATGTGTGGGGGAGCCATTAAGAATTAATGCCATGACATCTATGGTCCATTCACCCTCCCATGAGTATCTAAGTACATCTTGGGCATACAAAAGAATGAGTAACACTCTACCTGTACAGCCTATACTGCTGAATCTGGGCCATAAAGATAAGATGATGCAGAATGCAAATGGGTAATGTATTTGCTCAGAACAATAGGTGATGGCAGGGGTGGGAAAAATGGAAACATATATTGTATTAGTTAAATCCACTAAAAGCATCTGGTTTTGATTTAACCACTTTAAGACCAGGCTTTCTTCTGACACTTTTTGTTTACAAGTTAAAATCAGTATTTTTTGCTAGAAAATTACTTAGAACCCCTAAACATTATATATTTTTTAAAAGAGACCCTTGAGAATAAAATGTATGATTTATGCCTCGTACACACGATCGGATTGTTGGCCAACAAAACCGTGGAATTTTGTCCGAAGGGTGTTGGCTCAAACTTGTCTTGCATACACACGGTCACACAAATGTTGGCCAAAAATTATGAACGTAGAGACGTACTAGACGTACTACGTGGTTTTTCAACTCTTTGGCTCCACCCTTTGGGCTCCTTCTGCTAAATTCATGTTAATAGAAGTTTGGTGAGTGCTGATTCACGCTTTTCTTTTCGCGTTTTTCTTTTAGCGCTTTTCAGTTCGCACTTTCCATTTCGTGCTTTTCAGTTCCTTTCTGAACGGGCCGTTCGTCAACCAGACATGTTGCGGAATCGGAGGAGATAACGTGATTTTTATGATTGGCCTTAGAGTTATTGCTTTGACATTATTTTTTTGGTTGAATAATGATTTGATTTGGTAATTTTTCTATATTTTTGGATGCATACAATGCACTTTTTGGTTAAGTTCTATTGGCAGATAGCATGTCTAATTTTAGTTGACTTTTTTTTTAATGAAAAAAAAAATTGTGGAGAATAATACTTGGCTATGTGTTTTACTTCAAATGACAGTTTGGGAGTAGGCAGTTACATTTTAAAAAATACAATGTAAAATTGACAAGGGATAGATAGTTGTATCTATGATCTTATAAACTAGGGGATAATGGTGTTGTGGTAACTTTCACAAATAAAAAAAAAACATAATAATAATCTTGACATCACTAGAAAAAAAAAGCCTTTGAAAAATCGTTTACAATAACTCCATCAGTATCACTAGCAAAGCAGCTTCATTATTATCCCATTAAAGAATAAGAGAATTGTGCGCTGCATTCAGAGATTTCATAAAAATTTGCCACGTCACGAATGTTAATTCTCCAATACAAACGCTAGTTTACAAGACTGACCGCTTCTGCTTCCGAGCATGCGTGTTTGTACTTTGGACTTTTGTCCGACTGACTTGTGTGCACACGATCGGAAAATCCGACAACACACAATTGTTGGCGGAAAATTTGAAAACCTGCTAGTCAGCATTTGTTGACCGAAAGTCCGACAACAATTGTCCGATGGAGCATACACATGGTCGGATTGTCCACCAACAGACTGACATCGGACATTTCCCATCGGAAAGTCCGATCGTGTGTACAGGGCTTCAGGCCTTATAGGCTGAAACGCGTCAACTGTTTCATCTGCGTTGGCTCATTGTGGCTTGTCAATAAAAACAAAGATTTTTTTAAAGAGCAACAACCGGAGTGCAGATCATTTTTCCTACATTACTTTACTCAGCCAGCGACTCTGGATCGAGTACCCGGGAGCTCTGCTATCTATGTGTTATATGGGTAGCAGCTCTGACTTTTGTGTTTATACTAGAGAATAAAATGCTGGTCATTGCAATTTTTTATGTTGCAACGTTTTTTTTAAATGCATTTTTTTCTGAAAAAATACATTTGATGAATTTTAATGCAAAAAAAAAACGCACTATATAACAATTTTTTGGGTAAAATATAATGTTACGTTGAGTAAATAGATACCTAACGTGTTACTTTAATAAATTGCACACACACACATGTTGAAAGGTGCCAATATTTTCTGCCATTTTGCAAACTTCTATTTGTTGTTGCTAACCTATTGACTAAGCATGCTTTGTGCTCACCACGCTAAATAGAAGTATCACCACAACTACAAAATTGTTATTAAATCCTCCATGGGACCAGGTACATACGATGAGACTTCTTTAAGACTGATTGCCCATCCGATTAAGGCTTAGTAAAGTTACCTTTACTTCATGCACAATACTAATCCGAAGCAACTTGCTGTTTTATAGCAGAATGTTAGCTTCAGGACTTTTTTGCAATGCAGAATCAAATTTGGTGGTCAAATAATGGATTCATGTGGTTACAAGGGAATAGAGATGGAAGCAGGAAACTGTGTTTGCAGGGACATCATACTGTAAGGCCTGGAGAGTTTCTGATGAAGCCATGGCCAAATCCCCAGAGGAAACATTGTGCGCATAATACTCCATACGAATAGTTACTGGGTCCAAAGTTCTCTTTTTTTCTTTTTGAGCATAAAAGTCTCCGAGCCTACAGTTATTTATTTTATTTATTCATCTGTTTTTATAATGGCCCTGTGCAAGGTATCACTCTCTCACTCACTTCTTCATTTGATTTTGTTTTGCACAATCACACTATGAGGAGTGTATCCATTACTGTATTAGCTTATGTGTATGTGAACCT